>CABFWB010000582.1:0-21624 GCA_902151455.1 Timema bartmani
TTTGTAATCATCCCTCCACCCATTTAACACCATGTAAACATTATACTTCCCCCCTTTCTCCTCTCAACTGCGTTACATGGTTTATGGATGATCCCTTTTCTTCATCCTCTCTTCACGCTAATGTGGGAGCACGTCCTCTAAAAACTGCCTTTCTCCTCCCTACTTCTTAGAGCAAGCCCTTATTAGCCTTGGCGTTAAACGTACCAATCAAAAAAGCCATAAACGTCACAGAGTGAAGATTTTTTATTTAAGGTGTGATAGAAGGTAATGCTAATAAAGACCAGTATTTTTGAAGTCTTTGGTAAGATTTTTTTTTAGACACAATACATAAGGTACATACACCAGTAGCTACGTTTAGTTTAATTTTCTACACGTGATAATCCCAACAATTTTTTTTTTTTAATTATTGTCAAAAGAATCCTGAATTTTGGATTATAAATTTTTCTTTTCATTTATAAAGTTTCTCATCAATTTACAGGATACCTCTGACAAATATTCAAGAACTCTTGAGATTACTATGTGTAGAAAATTAAACATCGTATCTACTTGAGCATTATTTTACATATTTTGCCACAAGTTTTTTTATTATTATTAAAAACTTCAAAAAAATACAGACCTTAACTAGCGTGGGGTTAAGGGGAACACGAGGAAAGGCCATTGTTTTGGCAATTTTTTAGAGTAACACTTTTCTTTTTTGCCAAAATAAATATATTTCTTCAATACTAACACAAGAGTTCAATTTCTTTCACATGGTAATATCACCATTTGTTGAATATCTTTTAAGAATGTCCTGGAAATCAATGGCAATTTTTTTCTCTTCATTTAAAAAGTTAGTCATCTAATACCGCCATTGCTCATGACAGATATTCAACAACTGTTTATGTAACCATGTGAAGAAAGAAAGAAACTCTTTATGTTTGTACTGGAGCAATATTTGATTTCTTACGGCTAAAGAATAATTTTGCTATAAGAACTACAAACACATTGGCCTTAACTTGCGTTTCCCACATCCTCACCCTAAATACAATCATTTTGTGTAGCCATGTTTTATAATTACTTACCCCCTCTCCTCCCACCCTTCTTTCCTACCTCTAAGTACTGGCTACATACGTTGCAATTTGTAACACACTAAATCGGTTGCACCTGTTTTTATTATCAAGAAAAAACAAGTTAGCTAAAAGGTAATGCAGGTAGGTTGTTATTTATGGTTTTTAATTGGCTCCATTTGTGAGTAATGGTTTGAGTTGCCTGGTCCTGTTGTCAAGACCTACAGATGGCCAGACGAGTTGTTTACGCAGTGGAGGTAAGGCGCATGCGTAGTTACTCGCACCTGCCACCCTCTTGCTGGAAACACCTGCTCCAATTGACACGTGGCTGGCTGGCTGTCTTCCAGTTTACTAGGCTCTGGTCAACCAAAAGTGATTCTCTTTGGATTGCCTTTTTATTTGTTTTCTTATAGGTATGGAATGGGATTGGTTTGTTAAATATTCGTTAACTAGCAGAAGTACCCGGGCAACTCTTTTCTTTGCTTCAAACAGAAAAGTAAGATTTACATATTGGTATTTCTTCCCACCAAGTTTTTAATTATTATAAAAAAAATCTAATCCAAATTTAAAAATTCCTGCTTCTACGTGCACATGTTCGGGACTACTAATTTTTAAATTTCATAACTCTGCGTTCGATAAATATCGCGCAACGCTCATGATAGACAGATTCTTCATTTTATTAATATTAATTAGTGTTGCCACGTATCTGATAAACCTAGAGAACATAGGGAAATTTAAAAAATTTAAATTTAAAAATGATTAGATAGTTGGTAAATTCGAGACGTTTAAGATGGGATGGAAGGTAACTCTAGGTAAGGCTCGTATTCTTACAGGTTTTCTAACAACAACAAAAAGTGGAGATACTATGGGTGATTTTGGGATCTTTGATAAGTTTATAAGTCGATCAGGGACCAAAATGGTTGCCAACCCCTGCATTTTACAATGGCCTACTTCCATTTAAAATGTCTGTAAAAATGGGAGTTACTTCTGTAAAACACGTTGCGTTTCGTAATAAGAAAATTACGATAGTATTTCATTTTAGGTCCAAAATAATTGCTCATCTGATTTTAATTTTTTTTATAGTTGAGATACATTTGACAATACAATATCTCCATTAAATTCCTGTTAAAAAGTATATCATCATGCCTACTATAATATTAATAAATTCACACTTGGATAGGGATTTAAATTTTGAACGTCAATCTTTACAAGTCAATCGCTGTTATCTTAGTTATTCCCATTCTTATCCATAAGCTTTTTTGGTGTTTTTTTTACCTTGAAGGTTTTAAGTGATGACTGTGTATCTTTCCCCCCATAACTTCTGAAATAATCGACACATTTTGATCCACCTCTGTCCAATCACGTTTTGTTTCAGGAGTGTCCATAGTTTCTTAGATGAACGACGTCAGACTTTCTAAATACAAGTAACATATTGAACCTGATCCAACGAATTAAGAAACAACATAAATAATAGTTCAAATTTGGATATAACAATAATATATTACCCTCTTCAGTGGTAGATTGGTTATAAGACTTTACTTTCGTAAGCTAAACTGCCTATGACGGGAAGACCTGGGTTTAAATCCCAGTCGGTTGTACGGAGCTTTTATTTTCCTACTTGGTTATTCACTCTAACTCCATGCAAATGCAGGTACACTTAATCTAAATTTACCCATACTCATCCCTAACATATTATCAAAGTTAGTTCATATGCGTACAAACCGATCGGGTTGTAAGATGCGGTCCTAAAATATAAAAACCAACTATTTCTAGTAATTTGTCTGTGTGTGAGTCGAATATACCCGCGTTTGCTTGAAGAGATTTGGAAAATGAATGTAACATTGAAATTCTCATTAGATCTTGAATAAAACTTTTTTTAATATTGACACTACTAGGCTACTCTATATTACTTCTAAAACATCATGTTATTAATTATTTATTACCTACATCGGCGGGTACGGAGACTAAACGTAAAGATCATCTAGCTTTGTTTTACGGCGAGGTGGAGGAACATCGGCGGGTACGGAGACTAAACGTAAATATCATCTAGCTTTGTTTTACGGCGAGGGGGAGGTTGGCGTTCGAATCCCAACCGGGTGTACTGAGGGTGTTTTTGTCTTAAACGATTTCTTACCCTCCTTTTCCGCAAATGCAGGTATTTTTCCTCTAAATTCTACATTTATTTTCCTTATGTCAATATTGTAATTAAATATGGATTCCCCTGATGGGTAGTAGGATGTGGCTATAAAAAGAGGGGGGGGGGGATTTAACGTGCAATTTCTGAGAAAACTCATTACACCAGTTCATTACCTACAAATTATCTTAATACTAAAACGGTCAAAGGACTCAGGACCTGGTGGACAATTCATCAAAGACAAATGTTTGACCATGCCGGGAATTGAGCCCAGGACCCTTTAAGCATAAACTATGGATGTAGAAGTACAAGGAAAGTGGTACACAAACACAAACATTCTTCCCCAAGATCTCAAATAGTTTTAATAAAATCACAACCCGCCTCGGTGGCTTGGTTAGCTAACGCACTAGTTTCGTGTTGAGCTAGACTTCCGAGGATGGGGAGATCGAGTTTCGAATCTCGGTTGGCTCGACTAGGGGTGTTTTTTCCTAAATAGTTTTCCACTCTCCCTTCGCGCAAATATGAGTTCACTTCCTCTAAATTCAACCTTCCCGATTCCTAACACATTAGCGTAATTAGTATATTAGTGTACAACCTGAGAGGATAGTAAGACGCAGTGCTAAATAAATAAATGAATAAAATCACATAATATTTCAGAATAAACACACTACCCTTCAGAACACTAGAGATAGACGAAATGAATGGGCTAAATTTTAAGACCAAATTTTAAATTTTAGATTCAAAAGGTGTATCGTTATACACATTAAAACATTCCCTAAGAAATCTCAGTTAAAAAAAAACCTACAGTAATAATATCGTAACATTAAATCACATCTTTCAACCGCACAACCAACAAAGTAAATTTCTGCTCTCGCCACTGCCCACTGTAAAATCCACTAACCAAGCTCTAAATTAGTTTTTTCTCAACCATCAACTGCTGCCATATATCTTTCGCGAGAAACTCCTGGTACCCCACTTGGCAACGCAGCTGGTGCTGGTGTCGGGGCGTCCTTTCTTGTCTCCCCTCCTCCTCCTCCTCCTCCCGTCCATCCCCCAGATTAATTTGTCGCCGCGGTTCCTCGCCTCGGTTTAATTGGTCGGGGCCAAGCCAGGCCCGCCGTCGTATCTCTTTTTCAGTCCGACACTTGTGTTAAGGAGGCGTCTTCTGCTATCTTGGTTGTGTATTCTCTAGTGTAGCCGTGTCACTCTAGAATGGTCATAAGGGACACATTCAAAATTAAAAATACTTGGGGGCCCTACATTAAAAAGAAAATTGTCAAAATCCTTAGTAGTAAAAATGTTCATGTTTTTAGCACTGCGTCTTACTACCCGTTCTGTTTATACGCTCATGTACTAATTACGCTGTTTTATGGATCAAGAAAGTTATATTTAGAGGAAGTGTACTCGTATTTGAATGGAGGGAGAGTGGAAAAACCATTTTGGAGAAAACCTCAGTACACCCGACTGAGATTTGAACCTTGATCTCCCCGTCATCAGCAGTATAGTTGTACACGGGAGTGGCGCGTCAGACCATGCGGTCACCGCAACGCGTCATGTTCATTTTTATACAGTTTTTATTATTACGAAAAATAAATGGTACGGTGCTCCGCACAGACTTTCTCGCTCATTTACCTAAAAATTGAAATATCTACTTAAAACTACTCGTAAGTTATGTGAAACATTCAGCCATAAATCATAAATGAAACAATATACACGGTTACAGAAACATATTGAGAGGGGAAAGTAACACTCGGAAACTATTGGTTTTATAAAAATATATTCTAAGTAAAAGTGTTTTATTTTTGATAGTACATATTATAACTTTACAATGATAGGCTATTTCATACATCAAAGAGAAAAATGAGATGCACCATTTTGTTTGAAATGATAAACAATGCTTTTTAATCAAAATTGTTAGAGGACATTTTGAGAAAAAAAAAATCTCTTTTAGATCGTCAGTAAACTACCCTTAATCTTAGGGTTAAACATCTCAATCCAAAACCTCCTCGGGAAGACCTTATGAAAACTCTAGATTCCACGTGTTAGTCCGATTGGTAAAATGGTATTTATCGGTTCTAGACCGAGATACAGACAGACCGCATCGCGAACACCTCTTTTTCGGGTTTATTGGGTCATGAAACGTCAATAGCCATAAAAAGAATATCTCGAATTTTATTGCCGATCGAGCTGTGATATTTCAATTGCATGTTTCTTTTCGTGAGAGAAAATTATTATTACATTTATTGTGCTGTCAAATATGGCATGTATTTGGTGGGCAAATGTAACCCTTTTTTGGAAATCAAACTTTGGTGAGTAGAGAGTAAACATTTAGTACACCAACCACACTTGCTATATTTCCCCATATAATGCCCATTCTCAAAATGTCAAAATTAAAAATGGTTTGGTTCTTTGTTGTTTATAAAATGGCTACAAAATTAAGACAAAATGGTTAAATCTAAATCATTTACCGAGAACAAAGTTCTTAAAAAATATATATATTTGGTTTCGGTAATATATTCCTACCCTGAAAACTAGGATGATGTACTTTGTCATTTTATAAATAATATAAACGTATATTAATGTCCAAGGTTGTAAAATTAATTTTTGATCAAATTAAATGCGAAAATGAAGCTCCTCTGCTGAAGCGCGTCCTTGAAGTGGATTCACACTGACAGGACTGTGTCGTGTCACAAGCATTCACACTTTCAAGACCGTGACCTTGGGAGAACACTTGAAGCATTCCAAGATAGCACGGTCGGTGCATAGTCGGCACACAGTCCTCTCAGTGAATCCAACTTTAAGGGGCTGCCTAGGTAGATCGGATGTTGCGCTTAGGTTGAATGCTGTCAAAACGCTTAACAGTAAACTAGTTTGGTGTTTACTAGGATGAACACAAAACTATTTTCTTTGGCCTTATAAATCCTATAGACTTGTAAACATACTTAGAAAGTTAAAATTTTCCACTCTAAAAAGTCAAAAAATGCACATATTTCGGTTGATCACTAAGGGCCAGTTTCATAGTCAGATTTAGTACGCCTAAAGTGCGAGTCGATACTAAATACAGCACGACACCTACCTAGACCAAAATGGAATGGGCCAGTTTCGCATATGAAACTGGCCCATTCCATTCAATTTCAGGTAGGTGACGTCTGGTATTTAGTATAGCGCCGCACTTGAGGCGTACTAAATCTGACTATGAAACTGGCCCTAAGACCTAAACGTGCGGTAAACTAAAGGTAACAGGTATAGGAGCGTAGAATAGATATTTGTGAATCAAAGGATGTAATTTAATAAAAGGGTAAATTATATTGTCATTCCTTATTTGCCACTCCTTATTTGTTCTCCTACTGCTGGACCACTCCACACCTAGTAACCTCAAAACCTAGCATGGTTTCTGGCATTTATTTATTTCTGCTCGACAATTCTAACTCCTTAAGCGCTCTACTTTTATAGCCATATCCTTCCATTAAATGAATGTAGGAACAATTCGTTCGTAGACTTAAAAGAAAAGAAGAAAAAACGCATGTTGCTATTTCACCACGCACTCCCATCCATCGCTCTAGTTTTTAATTGGGGCTCTATTAAATTGCCGCTCTTCTCAAATGGGAGTTAAGTTGACGATTCTGACATATAGTTGTGGGCTTCAAATGAAGGGGGCGATGTGAATGTATTTTTATGAACATGTGGATTGAAAATTACATTCCCCCTTATCCTTTCCTACTTGGATATAGGCATATATATATATATATATATATAATATATACTAGTGCTCTTCCCACGAACTAATGTGGCTCATACTCAGAGAGAGATTAAAAGTTATGGTACCCAAAAACTTGATTTCGTTGGTGTCTACAATTCACTTTACAAATGGAGGACCTTTTAAAAAAAATGTTTGAGGGCAAAATTTATAACATGACTTGAAGTATGACTACGTGAAACGTGAAAGTAGAAATAGTAATAGTTTGAGGGCAAAATTTATAACATGACTTGAAGTATGACTACGTGAAACGTGAAAGTATAAATAGTAATTTCACTGTCAGATAAGGCTTTTACTTTTAAAACTGGACTTTATATTCATAAAGCGATATAGTGACATGGACTCACATGCGGGGATAGTTCACTATGGAATATTGTCAGCACTCTTGAGTGTTGATATTATACTGACTTGGTTGATTTGGATTATTATCAGGCCATAATTGAAATCACTTATATAATTTTAATGAATTATTTACTCAGCATCATTGCTGTATTGAACGGGGTGAATATTCGATCCGATATCACATGTGCTGCTATTTCACTTCTTATGGAAGTGGGATGATTAAATTGAGATTGGATCAAGATTGATCTAATCTAGTGACCGGCACGGAGTAGTTATGGTCCTGACTCAGATTAGGTGATTAATAAAAAAAAATTGTTTTCTCTTGACTTACTGCTCGGCGACTACTAAGCCAGTGTCGTCACCCCAGCTTACCAACAGGGATGTTTCCGAAAACTTGGATTCTAGAATGTTCCAGTAACGGGATGCATTCGTCCCTCGTTTCTCCCCCACCTCCACCCCCCTTGTCCTTCGAAAAGATTTTACCTGGGTGACCTAGAGAGAGAAGAATTTTGCACCACGTAGATATTTACTGCGAAATATAGTTTAAATTAAATAAATTTTGAAAATTATTATATCAGATCGGATCTGATTATTTCTATTAGTTGGTCCAAAGAGATGTATAAAATATAATCTTAACATGGACTACCATTATATGGTATTTGGTGGTGCTACGTTCTTTAAGAGTCTTATAAGTCCAGATACACTCACACACTTAATAAATACATTATGTATAACTTGCGACTTGAAATTCAAAAGGTTTATTTTCATACGAACCCGTCTCGGTGGCGTAGTTGGCTAACGCGCTAGCGTGCTGAGGTTCGCCTGACGTCAGATGGGGCTCACCTGAGTGACAAAAAGTTAAAAAGTATAATATGTAGTTTACTTTTATTTTGCTAGTGTTAATTTTAAAGTTACTATTCGTCTAATTGTTTCAGCCCCGCTCTGTATGTTTGTTGTGGCCCCGGGCAATGGCTGCGCTACGTGGGAGAGCTTGAGTCCTTCATCACGGGTTTCGCTAGGTGCCATCAAGGGGCATTAAAAAAAAGACTCATTTCAAACATAGTTTTACTAGAGATAGGACACAAATATCCATCTCAAGTCAATCGCCCGGCTTCTACACAGCTAGTTTCAGGTAGTTATCCAACCCCTTCTTCACATAATCCTACCTCAAAGAGCTTACTCAGACTGCACATTACGATTACAATGGTCCCTTTATGATGAACATGTTAAAAGCGAGTCGTTTAGCAATTGAACATTTGTGAGTGCTTTTATCACTGCGCATTGACACTAGCTAACCCCAGTGTTGATGGACTCAACCTAGCTCAAGGTGCGCATTGATACTTCCGTAAGGCTGATAATCTGGTATACAGTTTGTGGCCGAGGGACAAACTAAATCGGTAATCAAGCCCGTCTGCTCCCGAATACGTCGGTTAACGCCACCCTGCACACATATTTGTAGTGAGGGTTGTTTCACCTTTCTCCCAAGGCGTTTAGCATATTTATTAGGTATCGAATGAAAACTCTTGCTTCTCTTCAGATCCAAGATGAAAAGTGTGATTGAGACTGTTCTGTGAATGGATCAATATTGTAGAGTAACGTTAGCTCATGGTGATAAGTGCGATTGTGATTGTCGCGTAGCCGGAGAAATTTTATGGTCTAAAGTTCAAAGGGAAAAAGCGTGATTGCGATTCTCATACTACAGCAATTTTATGGACTAAAGTTCAAGGTTACAAGTGTGATTGTGATTTGCCTGTAACAAGAGCAATGTTGTGGAGTAAATTTCAAGGTTAAAAGTGTGTTTGCGATTGTTCCAACTAGATCAATGTTATGGAGTAAAATAAAAATCGTGATGAAAAAGTGTGATTGTGACTGTTCCGTAACTAGAGCGATGTTGTGGAATAAAGCTTTTGGTGAAAAGTGTGATTATTCTCTAACTAGAGCAATTTTGTAGAGTAACGTTCAAGGTTAAAAGTGGTATTGCGATTGTTCCATAACTAGATCAATGTTATGTACTAAAGTTTAAGGCTAAAAGTGGGATTGTGATTGTTCCGTAACTAGAGCAGTGTTATGAACTAAACTTCAAAGTTAAACGTATGATTGCGATTTTCCATAACTAGAGCAATGTTGTGGAATGAATTTCGAGGTTAAAATTGTGATTGTGGATGTCCCGTAACCAGAGGAGTGCTGTAGGACGAAGGACAAGGAAGCGTGTGATGCATGGATGGGATGAGAATCGCTCCCTTGTAACAAGCGCGGCGAAGGAGGGAAATGTGAGTTGACTGATGGTGGCAGCAGTGACTCCTCATTAGCGCAAGACGTCTCCTTGTCGGGGGCTTGTTGTGGCAGCATTGTAGCAGCTGCCTGGACTAATCCTGGCGGCAATATGGCCGGGCTTATGGGCCACAGGCTGGCTGCCTGCCGGCCTCTTGACAAGAGGGAGGTGCTGTCTACTTGTATTGCGTAGATTAGGGTAACACCGGAGAGATCACAAGAGAACCGTTCACATGTATTGGGTAACGTTCACATATGCTCGCGATCGGCACTGAACAGGTGCGGTTACACTAGATTAGAGATGAAAATTTTCTGCAGTGGCGGCTTGCGATGAAAGGGTAAATGATCGAGGTGGCACCTAGAACCTATTATACTTCAAAATATAGTATATTAAGAGACGGAGTGGGTTATAAGAAGGGGGGAGGGGGCACGATGGCCGGGAAAGAGGCGGGTTAGACGGGAAGCATGGAAAATATGGGGGGAGGGGAAATTAATGTTGGACCAACCTTAAAATTAATTTTAGTTAACTTATTGATGACAAATAAATTGAAGTATGATTTATGAATATAACGGGTCTACAAAGGCTCGCATTCATTTATTTCTTTACTACTTTTTTTATATAGTAAAACGTAAAACCCGAACGGTTAAAGACGCGGTGCTAAAAACAAAAATATGCACTTAAATGTGGAAGGGAGGGGGGAGTGCTTGTATACTCCATTCACGGTAGGAATTTCTCTCTGAAAGGTCTTTTTTCCTACCAATATCCTACTATATAATAGCTTTCTGGTAGGGAAAAAGGCCTTTCAGAAAACAATTCCTACGGTGAACAGACTTTATATAATGTGGCTTCTATATAATATTAAATACGCATACATAAATCAAATCTTTCTTCAGTAGATACACTTAGTTTACTTTTCTCTATACAGTAATATCAACAGTTCTCGAATATATGTCATTAGCATATTGGCATTTGATAAGAAACGTTTAAAATTTAAGATAAAAATGTATCATCTGTTTACAATATGCCTATCTATATACATTAATAAAATTAAGAGTTTGTCATGAACATAGCAAGATATCTACCGCACGCAGAGGTCTGATATTAATTTTAAAATTAATATCTCCTTTACACGAACATGTGTACCTTGAAGCTAGGATTTTAAAATTCAAAATTATATTCCACGTACAGTCATTAAGGACGTTTCCTGCCTATGACGTCACGGAGTATCAAGATAGGATTTCCCCATGTTAATGAATTTACGTTTTACTCAGCGAGTTTCAAAGATATGACCTTGAAACAAAAACCATAAATTCTTAAATAATTTTAAAAATAGTCCTAACATGCCACAAATTATTATTTTTAACTTGAAGCAGTTTTTTTTGTAAACGTATTTTTAATAATAAGTCATCTACAACTTAGGTTATTAGGCTTGGTCATGAAAATGTCCTGTAGGAGTCTTCCTGCCAGGATGTAAATTAAAAAAGTCCGTGAAAGCATAATATGTCTATCTAGAATAGGAAACAAGAAAAAGGTAAAATTAAAAACCAAGTCAATGTTTTCAAGATGCAAATATTAAAGTGACTGTGTAAACTCGTCAGAGGAAGAGGTAAAGCGTTATCAGTAGATAAACTAGAGGTTTCATAGGTTGAATTGCTCGTTTTCTTCCCTCTCTTTCTATTTGGTACATTGGTGTCTAAGTGTGATAGTGCTTAGAGTGCTTAGATGCATCTAGTCAAGATGTGACCCGCTTCGCAAAATATCTTTGAAATCTCCAAGAAGGCAACGTCATTAAACTAAAAACATTTCTCCCAGGCAACGCCGGGTACCTACTTCATCTATTGAGAAATATTCAAGAACTCTTTAAAATTCATATTTTGAGAAAATTTAACTAAACGTATCTACTGGAACAATACTTCGTTTATTATATTCAAAAGTTTTTTTGTTGTTGCTAAAAGTTCGTTTCCCTAGCTAAATGGGTAGGGTTTCTGCTTACTGAGCTAATGTCTTCGGGTTCGTTTCCTGCCATAGCAGAAAAAAATATTATTGGTTAAATGTGGTTTTCCCTTTTCACAGAAAAGAATTAACGTCTAGACCCGCTTCGGGCCGCATGGTCTAAAGCGTTACTCTTGCAATAGACTAGACTGCCGATGATGGGGAGATCGTTGTTCGATCCCATTCGGATATACTGAGAGTCGTATTTCCTAAGCGGTTTTCCACTCTCTCTTTCTCTCCACGCAAATGCGGGTACACTTTTCTAAATAAACCTTTCTTAGCCTAACCCATCGGTGTAATTAATGGCCTACATAGTCTAAGTGTATAACCCTAATGGGTAGTAAGACGTGGTGCTAAAAATAAATAGCGTCCAGGGGCTATTGAATAACTATCTTAATTTTGAAAAATTTCTTAATTTTTGGTGGTTCAGTGGCGAAATCAGCTATACTGACTTAATAAGATTGTTACCACTCTTAATACAATGATAAAATATACACGCATTTGCGTGTATGAAGAGTGGGAAACCATAAAGGAAAAATCACCTTAGTACCCTCAACCGGAATTCGAACCCCGATCTTTTCGTGATCGGAAGTTCAGTGTATTGAAAGAGTGACGCTTCGACTCGATCAGTCGAGCGCCAAAGCGGGTAGTTTAGATTTTTTAAAAACAAGTCTATTTGAGGTCTATATTAAATATTTTAAACAAACATTGAGACAAGCATTTTCAAAATTTGAAACTAATACGTTATTTATCCGAACGATGCTCATGTGTGTACTTTGTTTATTATTAAAGGTTACAGGTCTACTTGGAATAATTACACTAGTATATAGCTTATAAGATAACATTATAGTTTAATCAATTAACGTGGTATGCCTACCTTTCATGGTTTCACTATGCTATAGCTTTTAAGATAGCATTATAGTGTGCTCGATCAAAGTAGTAGGCTTAGCTTCATGGTTACACTATGGTATAGCCTGCAATATAGCGCTACAGTGTAGCGCTTAATCAAAGTAGCAGGCTTGCACCATGTTGTAGCTACTCGTCATAGTACAATCAGTCAATGTAAGCCTGCTAACCTCCAGGATAAACGGAGTGTACATTACATTAATATTTTGGTTTCGGCGCAGTTTGTGGGCGACTGTCCATATTTCTGTCCGTCTCATCTCGCACCTGCGGGATATAGTGTCTTGTTGCACTCAACAGGGTTCACAAAACGTGTACAAGGTAGCAGCTTTGGAGCGGGGTGGGCCGGTTTATAAGAACAGATGCAAGAGGATTCGAGGCCAAGGATTTCCCTTATAAGAGGCAGCTGCAACGATTCCGCCCGCTCGTCCGTCCGTCTGTCTGTCTGTCTGTCCGTCTGGTCTACTAGGTGCTACATATAGACTACACCTAGTGTAGTAGTGAACTTTAAATAGTTATTTATTACTTATTAGCAACAATACACTGTACATTTTTTAAAATACATTTTTGACCTTGATTTAATGACTTTGCAATTCACCACGGTGAGAAAAATTACGTATTTCTGTCCACCTGCGATTTTGATTTGGCGACTAAGGGCTTATCAAGGTTGGCGAGGCAATAGTTTAAGATTACCGCTCGGACTGGAAGTAATAATTAATATAATTTTTTTTGGTAGCTTTTCCATTTGTAAAGATGTAAATTAATGTGGTATTGTTTCGCTTAAAGGTACAGAAACAATGGCAATTTGATTATATTAAAGAAGTTTTCTTTTATTGATTAACCGGACATTCAAAATATTGCATACATATTTAAGTTTGTTTCAATCATTTTGTAAAAATACGTTCCATAATATATAAACACAGTCCAATTTCTATTAAAAAGAATCTTTTTTGAACGTCACTAAAAAAAATGTGTGTACATTTTATATATATATATATATACGTCAAGTTATGTGATCTGCAGCGGCGACCACTTTTGATAGACAATAAATTTTATTTTAACTATTTGAAGTATTTAACGGTCATTTTCTAAAACTACTGATTATATCAGCACACGAGAACTTTTATGAGAGAGAATGAAAGGGCCAACCAATTTTGCTGGGAAAGGTATTTTCACGCACCTTCCAGGGTTCTTTTACACTCCACAATCGAAATGAGACCGACGGCTTTACTTTCCCTCCGAAGAAAGCTGTTCTACGGATTTTTATCGGACAAGAAAAATCCGTCTGCCCCGGTTGGGTTTGAACCCATGAACATTAAGTCCTGAGGCGAGCACACTACCCCAAGACCAATGAGGTCGACGATAGCTAATAAAAGTTGCTTATTATTACTAGTATTATTATTAATAATAATAAAATTAAATAATAATAAAAATAATAATAAAATAATAATAATAATAAAATTAAAACAAAAAACAATCGAAGAAAAAAGGAAAAACCTTTTATGAAATATAATTTTTTTTGGCATCTAGTAATAATTACAAATTTATTATTATTATTATTATTATTACAATATAATTACAATTTTATTATTATTAATAATAATAATAATTAATTATTATTAATAATAATAATAAAAATAAAATTGTAATCATATTGTAATAATAATAATAATAAAAATAAAATTGTAATCATATTGTAATAATAATAATTATTATTATTATTATTACAATATGATTACAATTATTAATTATTATTATTATTATTAATAATAATAATAATAATAATAAAGAAAATTGTAATCATTATTGGATGCCAAAAAAATAATAATAATTAATAATAATTATTATTAATAATAATAAATAATAATTATTATTAATAATAATAATAATTAATAATTATTATTATTAATAATAATTAATAATTATTATTATTAATAATTATTATTATTAATAATAACTATTATTATTACAATATGATTACAATTTTATTTTTATTATTATTATTATTAATAATAATAATAATAATAATAAAGAAAATTGTAATCATTATTGGATGCCAAAAAATTTTATATTTCATAAAAGGTTTTTCCTTTTTTCTTCGCTTGTTTTTTGTTTTAATTCTCCTAGCACTAATAGGTTCTAATGGGACCTTAATTTAATCCTGATGATTTGTTAAATAATAATTAGTATATATTCTGCTTGTTTCAGGTGAGTGGTGGGACGTCTAATGATCATTACCCTTGAAACAATCTTTGCCTTAATGGAGAAAGGTAATTTCTTACTTTCAAATTATTGGTCTTTATCCTTTACGCACTGAATACAAATTGATATAATTAACTTTAGTTCAGAGAACTTAATATACCTTGAATACTAATAGTATTAGCTCTAATTAAAAAAACCTACTCTATCTTGAAAATTCATATTATTCAGCTCTTGCTAAGAGAACCTACATTTAACTTTAAAAATATTTGTATCATGTTGTCGTCGTCCCCCCCGTCCCCCCCCCTCAATAACCTACTCTATTCAAATGGTGCAACTCTTCATTAACAATATTTCGAAGCACGACGCAATGATAATATGTTTATACTTTATAGATTTGTTGTTTGTTTTTCAAAATTGTCATTATTAGTTGTAAATTTCATTAAAGTTTTTAACCTTACAACACATATTTTTTTTAAAATAACGTGTATTACTACTTCTTCAGGTTATACGCATACAACAAATTATTTGTCTCTGGATATTACAAGAGTGTTGGTATGACTGTCAATATTAGCCTATCGTTCGATTAAATATGTTTTAGCATATCGATACTTTTTAAGTCGAGTAAATTAATATTTTTTAGGAAAGATATGAATTTTGAGTTTATGGTTGGTTAAACTCTTGAAAAAATGCCAGGAAGATTGGGAATTTTGAGTTAATAGTCAGTGAAAACCTTGAAAAGTTGTCAATGAGATTGTAAATTTGGAATTTATGGCTAGTGAAAATTTTAAATAGAGTGTCAGGGAGGTTATAAATTTTGAATTCATGGCTGGTGAAAATTTTGAATAGGCGTCAGTGATATTGGGAATTTTAATTTTATGATTAGCGAAAATTTTGAATTGGCGTCATGGAGATAAAGAATTTTAAGTTTATGGTTGGTAAAAATTTTGAAAAGGTGTCAGGCAAATCGGGAATTTTAAATTTATGGTTAGTGACATTTTTGAAAAGGTGTCAGGGAGATTGATAATTTTAAGCTTGTGTTTAGTGAAAATTTTGAAACGGTTTCAAGAAGAATGGGAATTTCAAGTTTACGGTTCGTGAAAATTTTGAAAAGGTGTCAGGGAGTTTGCTAGTTTTAATTTTGTGGTTCGTGAACATTTTAAAAACAGTGTCAGGGAGACTGAGAATTTCAAGCTTATAGTTATTGGGAATTTTAAAAACGTGTCAGGGAGATTGGGAATTTTGAATTTATGGTTAGTGAAAATTTTGAAAAGGTGCCAGGGAAATTGGAAATTTTAAGTTTATGGTTAGTGAAAATTTTGAAAAGGTGTCAGGGAGATCGGAAATTTTAAGTTTATGTTTAGGGAATGTTATATAAATAACATTGTAAGTATTAAGTTACTGGATAGGGAGATTTGGTGAAGTTAAAATGTCAGTAAACTTGGGGAAATTTGAATTTATCAAAGTAAAAGTCATGGGGTAAGTTGAGTCAGAAGAGGGTGCAACGATTCACCCTATATCAGAAAATGTTTGTTGGCTAATGATGTTTTGCAATACAAACTAAAAACAATTGATTATCAAAATTACTATCTCTACGGAATATTTTTCCAATAAATTTTTTTCCGCCGCGAAACAACTAAACACAGATCGATATGGGCTCTTTCAAATTTGTTTTAGTCTAATGTGTTGTTCAAAATTGCTTCAACACACATTAGACGTAGCGGTTGACCCGTCTCTTGTTACAAAGCTCATGCGCACAGACTAAAGTGGCCACCTGTAAACGTGTATTGGCTCTCACAAGCAGGTCATTGTGGTGTAGAGCTAACAAAGCTGAAACTATTTCAGCTCGTGCCAAGCGCTGAAATCTTTTAATTTGGCTTAGAGATGGACATGTGACGACGTTTATGGGTCGCTTTGGGTTTTAGGCGAAGGTATATGAGTCCACATTAGATTAGGGAGACAAGGGTCTAAGTTAATTTAAATTAGTTGAAAAATGACACCTGGACACGGGAATCGAACCTGGGACCTTTGGCTTAGCGCGCCAATGCTGTGCCACAACAAGGGTCTAAGTTAATTTAAATTAGTTGAAAAATGACACCTGGACACGGGAATCGAAACTGGGACCTTTGGCTTAGCGCGCCAATGCTGTGCCACTGAACTATCCAGAATTCGTCCCGTGATCATTCTTCACTCATTAACTTCACTCATGATAGCCCTCCCGAGTCACAAATGGATGTGGAATCTTATAACTTTTTTAAGCACTGTGTCTTACTACCTGTTCAGGCTATACACGTAATAATTACTCTAGTGAGCTAGGGATGAGTAAGGTTAAATTAGGGATGAGTAAGGTTAAATTTAGAGGAAGTGTACCCGCATTTGGGTGTAAGAAGAGAGGAAAACTTTTTTTAAACACCCTTAGTACACCCGACTGGGACGCGAACCCTATTCTCCCTGACACTGGCAGTCTGGTCTTGAATGAAGAATGACCTTGGCCATGGGACGACTCCTGGTTAGCTCAGCATTGGTGCGCTAAGCCAAAGTTTCTGGGTTCGATTCCCGTGTTCAGGTGTCAGTTTTAAGATAATTTAAATTAATAATGTATTATTCTCGATACGGACAGCGTCGTAATTACAATGATTTGCAACTTGGGTATTTATATTCTAAGTCTAAGGATATTTACTCGCATTGCACTTGGTCACTGTCGAGGAGGGTTGGGGTTCGAGTCCTACCAGCTATGTTGGTGGGTAATTTCTTATATCTAGTTCTACTACCCTCTTTCCACGCTGGTAAGGGTATGTTTCCTCCAAGCAGCTTCTACTCATCCTTACCTACTGAATTACTACCATATTTGATAATATATTAGTAGCTCCGGCTATTATTGACAACTTTTTCTTTTTACTTCAGCTACAATTAATAACCTAAGACTGTCACGTCCGCGGCTACTATTAGTTCAAATGCGGTAAGTCTTTAGTAAATGTTATGTTAATCGTACAATTTAAAAACTATTTTTTTTAGCACCACGTTTTACTACACGTTCGGATTATACACCTCTGTACTAATTACGCTAATGGTTTTAGGGATTATGTAGGTTATATTATAGGAAGTGTACCCTCATTAGCGTGTAGGGACAGTAGAAAACCATTTTGTAAAAAAAAAACCATCAGTATACCTGACCGAGATTCGAACCTCGATCTCCCCGTCATCGGTGTATAGTGTACTGCGAAAGTAGCGAGTAAAATTTTATTTTATTTTATTTTATTTCTGTCGTAACAGTCACACTAAATTATGAATTACGTTTCTTAACCTAATAGGCTGTATATGTGTGTATTTTTTTATTTGGGCTTGAACCCGGTACATGCACTCCTCTCTAGGCCTATACTCAACTCGAAGAGGGGAATTAGATGAATATACTTGTGGTTAGTTTGTTGACCTTTTGCGTATCCTCCCCCTCCCTGCATCAATTCCCCCACCTTCCACCCCTCAAGTTCACGTCCTGTTTACATTATACTTTAGCACGGCTAAGCGTGCACTGCCATAAGTGCGCGCGGGAAGCGGTTTGTGTGGAGGGGGGAAGGGGTTTTAGTACACTTACTGAGGGAAATAAATAAACTTAACCAATTCAGTGGCCTCACCGAAAATTAAGTGGTGCAGATTTTTGACGAGTAAAAAAATGTAAGAAAGACAAAAGGCTCGGGCCACATAGACGAGGTACACCCCATCTACGATAGGAATGTAAAGTCTGTTCAGCGTAGGAATTGTTTTCTGAAAGGCCTTTTTACCTACCAAAAAGCTATTATATAGTAGGATATTGTTAGGAAAAAAGACCTTTCAGAGGGTAATTCCTACCGTGAATGGAGTATAGGTGAGTGACAGATAACAGAAGGTTCTTTATTACAAACATTGGCTGAAAGTGACTAATGTCGAGCTATTCGGAAATTAACAAAATTTTAGTAATATAATATTGTAATCGACACGGCATAAATTGAGGTGTTTGTTTGTTTTAACATGTGTTGTGTTATGATTTGTAAGTGACAAAACGATTACTGCAAGGTGTTTTGATTAGCTAGTAAACGATAGAACATATGCGCTGACAACTTAAACAGTGTCAGCGTTCCTCAAGGTAGATCCGCCAGGATAAATAGTAATGCTTTCGAGCTAACTGGGTTGACAAGTCGCCATCGAGTCTAGGAGGGTCACGCTGCCCGTTTTGGGGCTACGCGGTTTAGGAAGCCGGATCGCCAAGCATATGTGCTGGGAGGGGCTACCATCGTGCCCAAAGTACCGGGGTTCATGTCCACGTAGGGCCACCTAGAGGTCAGTCAGGCCATTGGTTAAGAAATCCTTGCTATACTTGGTTCTGTCACGAGCTCCTAAGTAATTCCATTAAGTTCTTTCATATCTTTTAATACCTCTTATCAATATAACATTTTGTAAATAGAACAAGGTAGTACAATTAAACCATGAAAACCCAAGCCGAACGTCAATTACGAACCCACACAGACATATTTCCAGTCAACACCTTCAACCTCGGCCGCAACTCATCCGGACAATTTAGGCCCACACAGAGGGGGGTGACAATATTATGTATAATATTATTTCCTAATAGTTTGACGATATTCACTTTCAAGCCAATGTTTGCAATAAATAACCTTCTTCTAGCTGTTACTTACAACCTCTCCTACCTTAAATAGGGTATAGCAACAAATGCACAGTCTTCAGGTTGAAATTCTGACTTGATATAATCATCAAAGTATCTTCAATTTCATAAATAGATTTCCATTACTCATCATCACCATCAACTGTTTCCAGCCTGTGGCCGGATCAGTTTGGTAAAATGCCTTCATCTTCCTCTCTCCTTCCACCATTCACTCTCCTTTTATTGCTTCCATTCTTCTCTTCTCGCTTGCACACTGTCTGTTATCTGTTCCTCCCATCTCGTTCTTGACCTCCCTTGCGGTCTTTTTCCTAAATACTTCATTTCCATCATTTTCTTTGTCATCCTCTCCTTCTCCATCCTCATTACATTGCCCATACCATCTTAGTCTTGCTTCCTCTACTATCTCAAGATTTCTATGAGTGCGCGTGTTAAAATTAAATGATCAAACACTGTAGAGACGCGTGGTTCGTATCCAAATCTCAAATTTGAACATTTGAAACATATTACATTAGCTATAATTGTTTTAGAAAGATAACTTAACTATTGTTACTATTTTGTGAAGTTTTTTTTGTATAGTTAGTTTAGATTGAACCAGCAATAAGCAGTTTAAGAACGCTAGAATAGATTTAGATTCAAAATTTAGAAAAAGGATAAAATTAATCTTGATTATTATATTTTATCGAATCCTAGAATATTGAATATCCTTAAGGATTAGTGGGATTCAAGGATTTGAAGGTCCCATCCCTGGCCTTTTAAAATAATAAAACTATTATAGTTTTGCAGTCTTGCCACACACATATGGGTTAGTTTCATAGTCAGACTTAGTGCGCTTCAGGTGCGTCTCAATACCAAATACAAGACGACACCTAAACTCGAATGGAATGGGCTAGTTTAGCATTTTAAATTGTCTTATTCCATTCTGGTCTAGGTAGGTGTCGTCTTGTATTTAGTATAACACCGTACTTGAGGCGTACTAAGTATGATTATGAAACTGGCCCATTCCATTCTGTTCTAGGTAGGTGTCGTCTTCTATTTAGTATAACACCGTACTTGAGGCGTACTAAGTCTGATTATGAAACTGACCCAATTCATTCTGGTCTAGGTAGGTGTCGTCTTCTATTTAGTACAGCACCACACTTGAGGCGTACTAAGTCTGACTATGAAACTGACCCAATTCATTCTGGTCTAAAATCCATTCTGGTCTAGGTAGGTGTCGTCTTCTATTTAGTACAGCACCAAACTTGAGGCGTACTAAGTCTGACTATGAAACTGACCCAATTCATTCTGGTCTAGGTAAGTGTCTTCTTGCCATAGACTGTGTGCTATTTTCTTATGTATTAATTGATCAAATAAAATATGCATCGATTAATTAAAGATTATCATCATCAGTTCATCCATCTTGCGATTGGTTTGCTACAGCTCTCCACTTTTCCCTGTCGTGGGCAAAATTTTCCACTGCCAATAACGTCCGCTATCTGATTCATGTAGGTTACTACATTCTTGGTCTCCCTCTTGAATTTCTCCCTTCCACATCTCCTATAAATATAATCGAAGTCTTAGCTCAATCGGTAACGTGTTTGTCCACTTAGCTAAGGGTCCTGGGTTTATTCCTGACGTGGCAGAACAAATTATAATATTGGTGAAATGTGGCTTTCCCCTTTCACATTGATGAATTAATGGCCTGGGCTGGATATTTAGATTTAAGTTAGTTTACAAGTCGTGTGCTGATATAATCAGTTGGTTCAGAAAGTGCACGTAAAATGCCACAAATTAAATTAAATGAAATATCTTCGTGAAACTATGAAGTCTCAGTACATGACCTACCTATCATGCTACTATTTTTTGCTGTAGACCCTAAAAGGTTTGAAAGATTTTGAAATATTTACAAAACACACATTAACAAACTCACAACTTAGAATAAATCTATTGGATGGATAGCTAATATGAACAAGGAGAAAGCTAACACTTTTACAGTTAATATTGTAAATGAATAGCGAATCTTGGAAGATGGAAATGAGCTTTAGGTTACGAATATAGCTTCATCGTGTCTCATATTTTTAGATTTGAAAAATGACACCTGGACACGGGAATCGAACCCGAGACCTTTGATTAGTGCGCCAATGTTCTACCATTGAGCTAGCCAGGATTTATTCCGTACCTATAGTAGCTGATGATATCCACACGTCCATCACAGACTCTTGCCTTAGTGACCCTAAGCACGTGACGAATCCTGGCTATCTCACTGGTAGATCATTGATGAGCTAAGACTCGGGTCATTGGTTCGATTCCCATGTCCAAGTGTTTTTTGTGTTTTTTTTTTTT
>CABFWB010000582.1:21787-37527 GCA_902151455.1 Timema bartmani
AAATTTACGAATAATACAAACAGATTCTCAGTACTTAGAATTCCTAAGAGACCTTGTTCACTATTTGCACCAAAAACGTATCACTTATTTCACTTTTATATAAAACATGCCAAGGTCCAGGTTCCGTTCTTTATGGTCACCCGTCTAGACCAGTGGTGATCAACCTGGGGTACATGTACCACCGGGGGTACACGAAGACATCTTAGGAGGTAAGTAAAATTTAATATTTTTATGTATATATGTTTCTCCCCTAAATGGTATTCCACTCTCCCTCCGCGTAAACTTGGGTACACTTCCTCTAAATTCAACTTTCCTAATCCCTTAACACTTTATCGTAATTAATAGGCTACATAGGCGTACAACCCGAACGGTTAATAAGTTGGGGAGCTAAAAATAAAAGAAGAAAGGTTAAAGTAATTTTCAGATGCGTTTATGAAAAACAAGATTGACTACAACTAATAATTTATTTACGGACCGGTAAATACAAGCCCACGTATCAGTACTGGTCCGTGGGCCACTGGTTGGGCCACACGCTGATTTAGAGCATACAACAAACACGTCACTATAACCTGCACTTTATTGTTCGCTACTTTGTATGACACTTATTGACACAGTTGACTTAACACGCATAATTCGATAGGTGTCTACACACTGTATGTGTTACTTGACGATACACTGCTCTCTAAATCACCTGGTACAGAAGACTACGCGCGGAAAGCGCCATTAATTCAACAGTACATATGTTACCGGACTCTGCACTTTGTTGCACGTCCCCTGGTACAATTAGACTTTTTTTGTTGTTGTTGACAGAAGCAAATAATTATAAGCCTGCTTTGATATATGCTCTTTTTTTACACTCAGTCTTGCTTCGGGTTATAAGCATACATAATAATTACGCTAATGGATTAGGAAGGAGGAAGGGATAAGCTAATTTAAAGACTCAACTTACATTTGCGTGAAGGGATATTGGTAAACCATTCTGGATAAAACACATCTTCTATACACCCGGACGGGATTTGAACCTTGACCTCCACGTCACCGGCAAACTAAATGAGCTTGACATTTATACTACGCACCCACTAGCACGAATTTTTACCTTCACTGAAGGGGAATTCTATATATTATTTTCGTTGTCAGCATCCCATATTCTCAACTAATACAAAGCCGACAGCGATGAATAAGGTATCAGTGGATAGGATTTGTTTTACCGACTTATGACATAGTATACTCAGTTTACGTTAAAACACATTGTTTGTTTAAAATTTAAGTTAAAAGAAAAATCTAACTATTTTTGTATCAATTACCGAAAGGGTGACCTGGTGGTCTAGTGCTAAGGTGTCAGACTTCTGTGCTGAGGGTCCGGGGTTCAATCCTCGGTCCCGGCACAGATTTATCTGATTGCCAAACCCTTCCTTCACCTCTGACGACGTGTATTAATCACAACTTGTGAATGTGAGGAATACCAGGCCTCCACCGTGGTTCGGATTCCACGTTAAACTGTAGGTCCTCCAGGAAGGTTGAATGTGTGAAAGTTTCGCAAGGGTTTACTTGTAATGACATAAAAGGTATTTTCCTACATATATTATTGAACCAAAAGATAAATATGTAATTTTAATTTTTTTAGTTTCAAGAATTGAAACATAAAAACTGCTAAATTAACAGTTTTCAAGTATAATAATGTTACGCGCCTTGGCTACATCATTAGCCAGTACTAATGTAATGTTGCCCAGGTGACACCCTAATGTACTAATCGTACATCCTTTCCATGGAGGCGCTTTCCATGTCCCGATGAGATGAGATGAGATGAGATGATGGTGATAATCTGATATTGAATAAGGAGATGTGAGACCAGTGGACATTCTTTATTCTAATTTAAGCCTGGATTGGCCTGTTGATGACAGGGAGATCAGGGCTCGAATACCGGTTGGGTCTATTGAGAGGTTTTTTCCCTGAATGGTTTACCAATCTCCTTCCACGCAAATGCAGGTAGATTAATTATAAAATGCTTCCTTAATCGTTCCTACCCATTTAGAATACTGAACTTACATGCGTATAACCCGAACAGTTATAGATAGTAGCAGGGGCGGATCCAGATCATTTTCATAGGGGGGTCATAGTTATAAATAACATGATTACTAACAATTTTAAATTTCTGTTTAAAGCCGTTTAATAGTCTCTCCTAATATTTAATATTATGTATGTTTTAAACCGTGTTCATTCTCCCCAATTATTTAAAATCAAATAGTTTTTATAAACCATTTGGAGTGGCCCTCCTTCAACAATTTTTTGAAAAATGGTTCATTCTAGAAGCTATGAGTAGTCTTCAATTTGATCTTTTTTAAAAGTTAGATTAATTTATAAGTCATTTAAAGTATTCCTCAACCAGAAATTTTTGAAATTTGGATGCCCCTCAAAGCTATTTAGAGTGATCCTCACCTTAATTTTTTTACGATAGTTAGATACCTCTAGAAGATAATCTTTGAAGTGGTCTTCCACCGACACAATTTTGAGAATTGAATTATTTCAGATACTAGGCTATTTAGGGGGGAGGGGGGGGTCCTCGCCTGAAAATTCTCCAAAATGACATGCGTCTAGAAGCTATTTGGAGTTGCCCTCTCCTAGATATTTATGAAATTTGGATGACCTTGGAGCTAATTAGAGCTTTCCTCCCCCAACTTTTTCTGCCTGTTAGATGCCTCTAGTCTTGTAATTATTTAAAGTGGTCTTCTCCGGCAAATTTTTGACAATATTATGCATCTAGAAGTCACCAGCTTAAGAGGTGTCTGTGCGTAAACAGATAAAAATGTGTATAATTTATCTGTGTTGTATTTTCTTTCTAAAATTTGAACTTTCATTTTGTTTTTGCATTAATTTTCTAACTTTCACAGTGGGGTCAACTGATCCTTTGACCGACACCCACCCCCACCCCCCGGAATCCGCGACTGGGTAGTAGTAATACGTAGTGATTTAAAAAAACACAAATAAAATAGCCGAATTATTATATTAATATTGGCCGCAATTATTTTTTTTTTATTCTCTAAAAGACCCTGCCTAGGAAAATCGGACTGTAAACATCTAGGTGCTGGGTGTAATTTTTTTAGGTTAAGCTTATTTACGTTTATAAAGTTCTCGTGAAGTAACCCCAATAAAATATTAGCGAAAGAAACTGTATTGATAACTATACAACGAAATATTATTTACAGTTATTAAATAATTTCATAATAATGATGTGACTTATCGTATTATTTTTACAATGCACAATCAATTAAAATGTGACCCGCTTAGTTGGCCGCGTGGTTAACGCGCTATTCTCGCAGTAGACTAGACTGTCGATAACGGGGAGATCGAGATTCGAGTCTCGGTCGTGTGTATTGAGGGTGGTTTTTCCAAAATGGTTTTTCAATCTCCCTCCACACGAATGCGGGTTCACTTCCAATATAGATAACCTCTTTAATCCCTAAAACCAGCAGCGTAATTTGTACATAAGCGTATAAAATGAATGGGTAGTAAGATGCGGTGCTAAAAAAAATAGTTAAAATGTTTTGTTTATTGAAACCAATTTGTTTAAAGTGGTATAAACATGATAGTTCATTGACCGCGGCGGCGGCGTCTAATTTAATTGACCGCGGCGGCGTCAAGTGTCCGTCAAGTCCGCCTTCCTGTTTAGTGCAACCCGGTCTGACTACGAGTAATTTCACACAAAGAGGGGACATCAAATTGTGTGAAGAGAGATCAGAACTATCATCGTGGGTGGGATGTGTATGGGTGTGGATTATTGGTTGTGGAGCAGGAAAACTCCTTTTACTCGGTCGGTGGGATCATAAGGGGGAAGGGGAGTAATAACTCCGGACAAATTGAGGGCTAGATATGTTTGTGGCCCTACCCTCCCTCCCTCCCCACTCCTCTTGCCCATTGTTTCAATAAAGCGGGGCGTGATGATCCCACGGCCGGGTGGGTCCATATTTCTGTTGAGGTAGGTTCTTATACGAGCGTCTCACAACTCACAAGACTACCAAGCAACTGGAGCAAAAAAAAATCAGGGAAAACGCAGAGAATTTTACGATAAATCTAAGAAAAGGCTAGCATTTTTTTTTTCAGTACCGAACATTTATATACTAATTACGCTAATGGTTTTAGGGATTAGGACGTCTATATTTAGAGGAAGTGTAACCAAATTTGCGTTGAGGGAGAGTGGAAATACATTTTGGAAAAAAAAACCTCAATATACCCGACAGAGATTCGAACCTCAGTCTCCCCGTTATTGTCAGTCTAGTTTATTGCAAGAATAGCGCCTTAGACCATGAGGCCACCGAAGTGAGTTTGGAAATTAATTAAAATCTGGCATATTTCTGCAAGCCTTAAGGCGGTAGAATATTCTAACAGAAATCCCTAAACGCCAGAAACCCAGTGGATTTATAACGTTCCTGGGCGGAGCTGTCCGGCAGTAGGAGAACAAACAGGGAAGGAGGAAAATCGAAATTACAGTGAAATTTGTGTATTGATCCCCCTATAAAGTACATCATTCGGCTCCCAAATATCTACGCTCCCATTCCCGCTACCTTTCACTTACCGGGTACTTAGGTCTTAATGATCAGCCGAAATATGTGAACGTGTGGACTTTTTAAAGTATAAAATCTCATCTTCTGAATTGTGCTTACGAGTGTATATGTGTAGGGTTATAGAAAATAGCTTCGTTTTAATTCTAGTAAACATGAAACTCGTGTATTGTTTAAGGTGTTGTCAATATTTAACTTAGGTAAAATATGATAGGCAATATCTCAGTTACCCAGGCAACACCTTACGCTAAGTACAAAACCTAATAAACCGTATAATGTAGACCTAGGCCTTACTATTTTGTGCGGTGAATGTGTACACTATGAAAAGGATACCCAGTCTGAAGTTGGGCTCTTGTGGTATCCGTTTCTACTAAAGGTACCTCTCTTGTTTACGATCTGGAAGCCGTTAAAAAGTAGACTTTCGTTGACAGGCGGAATAAGATGTAGTGCGGATGGTATCTTGATCTGCAGGGGTAGGGTTCCTAGTGGAGTTCTGTCACGCTAGAGAGCTTCAGGAATTAACGTGAATAAAATAAGACAACTTTTAGTTCCATCACCGTCCGTGTCTTACCACAAGTAATAAATATATAATATGCTTTTTTTTAGCAGCTTGCCTTACTACCCGTTCGGGTTATACGCTTAAGTACTAATCACACTAATAGGTTAGGAATTGGGAAGGTTGAGTATAGAGGAATTGAATCAGCATTTGCTTGGAAGGAGAGTGGAAAACAATTTAGGATCCTCTCCCCCCAGTCCCCCCGAGCGAGATTCGAACCTCGATCTCACCGTCCTCGGCATTCTAGCTCAACACGAAATTATCGCGTTAACTAACTAGGCCACCGAGGCGGTTAATATGTAAATATGTAATTTAAAAAACATAAATATAATAACAAAATGATTCTTATGTGCAAAGGATGAAGAAGATTGAATTTAGAGGAAGTATGCCCGCACTTGCCTGGAGGGATAGTGGAAAACACTTTAGGAAAATACATCCTCAATCCAACCGACCAGGATTCAAAGTCTATTCTCCCTGTCATTGGTGGTCCAGAACTCACAATAGACTGAACTGCCGGTGAAGGGGAGATCGGGGTTTCATATCCTGGTCGGATGAATTGAGGATGCTTTTTCCAAAATTGTTTTCCACAAGTGCGGAACAAAAATGTATCCTTCTTCATCCTTAACGCATTAACGTAATTAGTTTGTACACGGGCGCACAATCCAAACGGTTAGCAAGACTCGGTGCTAAAATAAAAGTTATCTTGTTCGATATTTTGGAGTGGAGGAACTTTTATAGTCCTCGCGATCCTCCTCCATTTGTGTTGTTGTTCAAGGTTGGGTCGATCCGCAGCTGGTACACGGGAGGGAGACAGGACACAATATCTGACGCGAGCCTGACNTCTCTTTTACCAAGTCATTTCTCTCAGCGAGAAGTGAAGAAGGTTCTCTTCAACGGACACCCCTCCGCCTCCTCCACCTCGTCTGGCTGATGCGCTATCTCTTGAGTTTGTGCGACAAAACGTCTTGGCCCCGGAGGTGGAAAAAATGGAACTCTTTGACTTATATATTACACATGGGGTTGAATAATGACATTTATAAACATGAGGTGTTGAAGTTCTTAAGGTGAGATGGAAGGGGACGTGAGGTTTTATGGCAAAACTTTTTTTGACAAAATAAATAAAACATTGTTCCAGTACAAACCTATAATTTAATTTTCTTCAAATGGTGACCTCAACATTTCTTGAATATATCTCAAGGATGTCCTGGAATTTAATGACAACTTTTTCCCTTCACTTAAAAAAGTTTCTCATCAAATGTTAATATGCTCATGACAGATCTTCAACAACTGTTGATATCACCATGTGAAGAAAATTAGACTCTATCTTTCTACTGGAGGAATATTTTATTTACTTTAGTCAACAAAATGTTTTGCAATAAAAACTGCAAAAACACTGCCCTTTTCTCACGTCCCCTACACTCCCACCTTAAGGCGCTAGAGTAGTCGTGAATAAATTTATAAGCGTCAAAACCAAATGGATATATAGCGTTCCTGAGTGGATCTGTCCGGCAGTAGGAGAACAAACAAGAGAAGAGGAAAATACAATAATTATAATAGTGTTGTTGGTCAATTAATTTACATAATTCGATTCACAAAAATATCTATCATATTATGATCCGTTTCCAGTTACTTATCGTTTCCAGGTCTTAGTGAGCATCCAAAATATGTGGATTTTCAGTTATTTTAAAGGGTAAAATATCAACTTTTGAACTATATTGATATGTATAGGGTCGTAGAATATAGTGTTGTGTTAATTCCAGTAAACACTAAACTTAGGTACTGTTTGTCGATATTTATCAGCTACCTAGGATGCCCCCTTAACATTTTCATAAGTTTTTAGTACTTTAAAAAAATATATATCGACTATCTCTTTATTTTTACTCTGCGTCCTAATCGGTAATGGCAGAATCTTATTTGTGGCGACTGTTTGAGAATTGTATGCCCCCTAGAACAATGGCTCTCAAACTGTGGTCCACGATGGTGTGATAAGTGGCCCGCAGACGTAAGAAAATATATATGAAAGAGTCAAAGCAAACAAGATTGGCAGGCTAGGCTCGCTAAGTAAACAATAACTTTGTAACATAAGTAGTATCACATGTGCAATGTGCGTAAGTAACAAAGCATGTTAATAATGTTGTATTTTACTGCTTGGTAAACATGTACGCTCCGTTTACCCTGAGAGGTAGCAATCTTACCTTGCATTATTCCATTATGGTGTAGCTTATAAGATAGTGGCATAGCGTAATAGGTCAGATTTAAGGTTTTAAAAAAAATTGTACATTAATACATTTTCCAGCTTCGGCAAGGCAGCCTTAAACTATCAAGTGTAAGCAATATAGTACAAAAACTATCTAAATACATTTAAGGAGAAATTCAATGTAAAAAGAAGAAATAAATTTATTTTGTGTAAACAATATGGAAGATATATACAAGACCTGGATAACATGTATTGTTTTTACTGTGTTTGAAGAAATTAACCACATCAACTATAGGAAACAAACGATTTCCCACAACTGGCTGGAAATATAAGAACTAGATGAGTTGTAACGTATAAAAGAGCTAGCCTGATATATTATTTGTTTGTTCTCCACAATTAGTGTGATATTTTATATAATTATTGAATTGGTTTCATGTTTGTTATTCTGTATTATAATAATTAAAAAGAGATAATGTCTTATTTTAGAAAACAAAAGTTCTGGTGTTTTATAGTGTTTATTTCTAGTAGATAAACAGTTTTTTGATAGATATCTCACACGTTGAAGATTTTAATAAAACCCCGACTATTGCGTTATATGCGTGATAATTCCCGACACGTGAAATTTAGAATCTAGATTAATATGTCATAAACTCAACCTACACGGCTCCTCGTCAGGAAATCAAGTGAAGAGATGCGTACCTTGAAGTAGGTATATCTAGCGACATTTCCTTCTCGAAACTTCCCAAAATAAAAAAGGGTGTGGTCATCCAGGTGCGTTTCTGTTTACAAGACTGAGTTGGCTTTTCAAACAGAGACGTAGAAAGATGTTGCCATATCTTGCAACTTAACACAAATAAATCTTACTACCCGCTCGCATTTATAATATCGTAATTTTGAATATATATGTGAATAATAAATTATTAAGATGTATAATTCCATATCATTACAGAGTTAAGATAATTAGTTTCAGATTTGTTACATTTACATTTACCACTGCACAGCAAAATATTAAGACTTAAAGAGTCTAAAAACAAAGTGGTTAGTAATCTAAGTCAGATAAACTAAATGACCAAAACATTTACTATATTTATATTTAAAATAAAAGGACTTAAAGAGTCCAGCGACATGGTTACAAATCTTATCACTTTTTTCCAAGTGAACTGACACAATTACATTTATCTTTATTGGTTAAGAGGTCGAAAAGTAATTTTAAATACAAAAAATGTCAGAATAAATAAAGCTAAATTTACGCCTAAAATAATATTTATGAATATATAACCGCCATCGTGGCTTCCTGGTTATCGTCTCCTTGGTGAGGTGTGTCTTAGTCGTAGTGTAGGCAGAAAGTCAATATTGTTCTTAGGTTGGACCTCCCTTATATGTGAATAGTGGTCGGAATGCAACGTATCTAGGAACAGAAAGGTGAAGAGTGGACTAGATGGCCCGAGATAGATCTCGAATATTCTAGCACCGGTGATTTTCACCGCGCAGCTCTTCAGCGCATTGCTCCATGCAACATCAGTATGCGCAGAACAGATACACACAGCAATCATTCCACTTCTTTTCCAATTAAAGGAAGACGCATGCGCAGTGGATGGCACAACCACGTGCTTGCTGACACCATTTTGAAGAAATATCGGTGTACTGGGCGTAGTTTTGCAGGGTCGTTGTGGCCTCATTAGGAAGAGTTTGAGAAGTTATTTAGAGGTTGAGGTCGTTCAGCCTCATGCTAAATAATATTGGAGGGGAGTTACATACATCAGAGGGGAAGGTACATTTATTCTAGTGGGGAACTCCACCCTGTTTTCCTTGTTCCGCAATCACTGCGTCCTAGTAACCTTTCGGGCTATTCGTATATTTACACTAATGGGGTAAGGATAAGAAAGGTAGAATTTAGAGAAAGTGCACCCACATCTGCGTTAACAGAGAGTGGGACACTAATTAGGAAAAACAGCACTCATTACTCACGGCGGGGATCAGAAACCTTGTTGGCAAATCAGACTAAAGCTTCTTGACGTTTATTCTGCGTGACCACCGTTTCGGTTGCGTTCGTTTATTTAAACTAACTAAATTAAAGAAACGGAATGAGAATGGGGGATTTTTAAGAACGCTCACAAGCGTTCACCTCAATAATGACAGTAAACCGCAGTGTGGAAGATATTATCTTCAATAAAAGTCCTGCCTTAAAGTGATCTACCCGATGGATCACTCACGTCTGAGTTAAGAATCCTTATTCGATTTTGATTTATCATTTTGTGATGTTGGAGGATCTCCTTTCTAAATATCAGGCTCGTTTAGTCCAGTTTGCCTGAAACGGAGGAGTCAGGGTGGGGAGAGGAGGTGGGAACTGAGTTTTTCCCCCTCACAAATGGGTTATCATTCTCCCACCACGTAAATGTGGTTACATTTCTTCTAAAAGTAATCTCCATCCCAGTAACGTGATTAATATATGAGTATAATCCGGAGGGGTAAAAAAAGATTTGTTGTGTGTTTGAGGATAAATTCTGTTTGTAAGTCGTGTTCTTATAATTAGTTTGTTCATAAAGAGCACGTAAATACCCCTAATAAATATCAAATGGAATTCCAAGATTTTTTAGTGTGAAGGAAATTACTGCTAACATATTCCTACCGTGTTCGTAATTTGGTTTAGAAACGTTTTCTGAAATTAAAGCCAGATGGGAAGTTTGAAGGGTATCCTATTTAGAAACTCGTAAAACGTCTAGTAAGTTGCAATTTACGTTCATATTGAACAGAATTTTGAATCAGCACTCTGGAAGCAGTTGTTGGAACCATTACAAACTTTTCTTTCCTCAGATCGTTGCGAAGCCATTGGCGTAAAAAGTTTTAAACGATCACTCCCTCTCATCAAACTTTGTTGGCGAGTGTGAACGGAAAAGGTATTTAGCGGCGGAGATCTGTGAAACGGTATCTCTGGTGAATTTGTAACGAGTTTCTAGAAACTTAATTATATTTTTTTAGCGCCTCTGTGTCAAACGGAAGGAAGTAAAAAGAAAAAAAAAGAGCACCTTTATGTTGAGTTCATTATCCCCTGGAAGTTATGCAGTCCTCCTTTGAACTTTAGAGCAGAAAAAAGATAACAAATTGGATTATTTAAAACGTTTTTAGTGAAATTGTATCAAGATTTATGTTTATGATTTTTTATTTTTGCGTTGGCTTGCCTTAAAAGTATCTTTGAACGTGGCGTATCTGTTCTAATTTTGACTTTTAATGGGATAGTTTATAAGCTTTTCAAACTTTTGGTTCAAGAAGTGCTGGAAGAAAGTTATAAACTCGAAATCGGCTATATTAGGATGTCGCAAATTACTTTTTAGTCACGGATGAGAATAAATAGGTAAAAGACCCACTTCGATGGCCACACAGACTAGGGCATCATTTTTGTCCGGTTTGCCGGTAAAGCTGAGGTTGTAATTATAATTCAGGAACGGTTAATTGGGGCGATTTTCCTAAATGGGGTTCCCACTCGTCCTCTTTGAAAATGCATTTACATTCTATATTTTGTATACCCTTCACATTTCTACTCTGCTAGTGTAAATATGCCGATAGTCCATATGGGTAGTAAGACGTATTGCACAAAGAAAAAAATTAAAGTAATTTTATTCAACCCGTTTCGGTCGCCACTCTCGCAGTAGAATAGACTGCTGATTACGGGGAGATCGAGGTTCTAATCTCGGTCGGGTGTACTGATGGTGGGTTTTTCCAAAATGTTTTTCCACTCTCCCTTCACGCAAATTCGGGTACACTTTCTATAAATTTAACCCTCTTCATTTCTAAAACCATTAGCGCAATTAGTACATAAGCGTATAACCAGAGCGGGTAGTAAGACGTGGTGCTAAAAAAAATTCAATATATGTTCACTCACTTTGTACACGTCACTTTTTCTCCGAATTTTGTCTAAGAAACCAAGAACAATTTAAACTGAGCACAGTATTTTATTTTAAGACGGATTAAAAAAAATTCTAGGCTGCTATCTTTGATTTAACTACTATGCAAACTAAGATCTTCAGTTTATTATCCAAATCCAAAAAAAACTTCTCACTTTTTTATCCAAGCTTCTTTACACAGGTTGTTACTAACCATGGTAGCTAGAACATATCTTCATAGACTTTGATTTGTAGAAAAACACTATACTGCAGCCCATAGCTTAGAGAAAAGCGCTAATCCAAAGGTCTAGGGTTTGTATCCCGTGGGCTTATTATAAGTTTCTTTTATTTCAGCACCACGTATTTTTTACATGTTCGGGCTATACGCATATGTATTACTCTAATGTGTTAAGGATTAGGGAGGGTAAATATAGAGCAAGTATTTGCATTGTGGGAAAGCGAAAAATGGTTCAGGGAAAACCACCCTCAGCACACCTAACAGGGATTCGAACATTACTCTTCCCGCTATCGGCAATTCACTCTTTTGCGAGAGTGACCATTCGTCCAACAAAGCAGGCTGTTAGAAGTTATTTTAAAGTTGATGATAATGATTGATACTTTTTTTATAAAATATGACTGGGCTTTTTCCCATTGTTTAACAGACAATAATAATCACAATAAGAAAGATGGGTTTAAAACGTTAAAACGCAAAAACAACGCAAAATGCTAACGAAAAAAAAAGTTATTCATTTTGAGTGATTTTTATTTTCTTCTCGCGTTTGTACAGCCTTATTTTTCTTGATTATCTATAATTAAACGATGAAAAAAGCCAAACACAATTTTTAACATAATAAATCTTAATTAAATGTATAAAGCGCCACACAGTTTACACAAAGTGTTTTTTTAAAAATATACTTTGATAGTAGGATTTGGACCATAAAACCCAAATAATGCAAGGTTTCACCCTCCGTTACGTTTATTTTTTGACATTTTAGTGCAATTCTATAGCACGTTTTTAACGTTTCATCTCAATGGATTCGTTACTATTTAATTTAATTAAGTTTGCCTGAAAATTAAACGTTGACGAGCTCATACGTTATTAAAATCACTCTAGATCTATAAGTGCGAGTTTCAGCAAAGTAAATTAGTTTTCAAATTTTATTTTATTTAACAATAACTTGGAATTAATTTTAAAAACTAAACCTAACATTAGTACAATATTATACCCTTTATGAAATGACGTTGAAATAAATTGGCACAGTCTTTAAGTAATCCAAAACAATTTTTTTTAACGTGGTTCTTAGTAACTATTGCTTTAAATTTAAATATTTTTTTGCTATGTTTTACAGCCTTCTAACTGTAGGTAACACTGTTCCGAGCCCTTATGCAAAATCAGTTTATCTTATTTATTGTAAATATTAAACTTTGTCAATAAATATTGAAAATGCCCCTCTGGCGATGAAACACCAAAAACCTGAATACGACATGGGAAAGGTTGGGAAAGAGTGGGAAAGGTGGTTGTATTTCTGAGCCACGCTTGAATGGTAAAAATATCATAATTTTTAATAGCTTATATCAAAGGGATAAATTGGTAATAATTTATTTTATAGCTATGTAAAGATAATATAAATGTAAGCTTAGATATACTATTTGTACATTTTTAGTCATAATTTTTTTAACTAATCCTAAAATAATTACAATAAAAATTAAAAGATAATATAATATGTATTATATTTGTAAATCTATAATCATTGATAATTTGTGTGAGGAATAGAGTTGAAGCCTGATTCAAGATTTCATTTCGCATTTTATATACCACAAAGTGCAAAAAAAGGCTTGCTCGCACAAACAAGTGGATGGAAAAGGCATAACATCTTTTAAGTGCATTTTATGAAAGTTCTTTGTGTTGGCTAAAGCAAAAACTAAACTAAAAGTAAAATGTCCAAATGCTCCTCTCAAAGATGCGGGAACAACGGGCGTGGCCAACCCGCGCCCCCTCTTTACCCCACACTTTTTGGCCTCACTTTCTGCCCAGGCTTTAATATGGGAAAGCGTCGCCACTATTTTTAGTACATTCAAATGATTTACCCTTTTATATAGCATTTTATAAGATCTAAAAATAATAATGGTATGTCGTGGACCCCCTGGATGAACTTTACGGACCTCACTTTGAGAATTTCTTATCTAATACACACTGAATAGGCCAGTAGGCCTACAATTGATTTTTTTTTTACCTTCACCCTTAAAAAATAACGATAATTTCGCTCGAGGAAGAGTTGCTTGCTATTAGTACGCTGGTATAGTTTATATATTTAATTAAATACTTTTAACTGTCAGTTCTTCTTTTCCTCGTAGTATTTGACACGTATAATGTTTATCTGGGATACAAACCATAAATAATGGTACAGTAGCCCCATGGATTCTTTGGTGCTGACTGACAGTTCACAGCTGACTTCTGACAGTCAATATTTAGGTATATATCTAAATTTTGACTGTCAGAAGTGACAGCTGCTAAACACATGTTTTTTGCAGATCATATGGTTCAGCGTAGGGATACATAATTTGGTCTGGTAGTTTTTCAAAGCCATCAGCTGTCAGCTGTGAGCTGTCAGTCAGCACCAAAGAAGCCATGGGGCTACTGTAGTTGAGAGCCCCTTTAATATATGCTCGTTTGGAAGAATTGTGTGTGTGTGTGTGTGAATGCCATTTCGTGTGCAGTTTGCCTTCTCATTCCCCGGAATACTGCACCTGCTGACGTGTCGAAGAGCAGGTTTAAAAAAAAATTATGTTGACTTGAAGTCCTAAATACATCCAGATATTAAGAACATTAATTTCACGTCAGGAAAGCAAAACTTGTAAATAAAAATAATGGAATAAGATTAAGTATAGATTTTAATTTTATGCAATTCCCTTTTATAGGATCTTTTTACCCGCTTCGGTGGTCGAATATTCTAGGGCGTCACTCTTGTATTAGACTTGGACTGCAGATGACGGGGATATTAGGACTTTTCTTAAATGGTTTTCCTCTCTTCTTCCAAGCAAATACGGACACACTTCCTATAGATTCAACCTTCATCATCCCTAACACATTAACGTAGGTACACATGCGTATAGTACGAACGGGTAGTAAGACGTGTTTCTAAATAAAAATCTCCCTGGGGACTGTTTGAGTGTTTTATAGTTGAATTAAATTTTAAGTAACGTGTGGATAAAATTAGTAGGCTCGTGCTACACTAACTCAACCGTCAGGTAATATCTCTAAAAGAAGGGACTTAAAATAAAAACATATTTATGTGTGGCCAAAATTGATACTATCCAATGAGTTTGAATCAACTTGTAATCTCATTAAATATAGTGCCCCCCCCCCCCCCCCNNNNCTCGTAGCCATATTTTATGTAATGTTAACATAGTCCAGTTAAAATAAAAGCCATATTTTTATATACAAACTCACACCTAAAGTAGCGTGTTCTAAAACTTCATTCTCGCAAGATACTGGATTTTTGGCACAAACTATAGCCTACATTATAATCTCGGTCTGGTTCACCGGAGGTAATTTTTCAAGTATTAATTATCAATGTGGTTTTCCCAGCCCCCAAGCTAATGCGGATGCATTTGATCTAAACTACTTTACTCATCCATAACCCATAGATAAGCATTACAATAACAACGCTACCCACACCGGTGGATATTCGTTGTCGCAAACTACGTCAAGGTCGTTTAGTCGAGTTTGACGGTGACGTGCAGGTTGGGGTTCGAATCCCGACCTGGTGTACTGAAGGTGATTTTCTCTCAGTTGTATTAAATTCTACCTCCCAAAATTCTGACATCCTCATCCCCCCCTCCCTCTCGCTCCCCAAATTAGTGTAATTAAATGCGGATAGCCCATACGGCTAGTAGAACATGGAGCATAAAAAAACCGGTTCACTGATTGTGAAAAACACATTTATATTTTAATTACCAGTTTAATTATCTTATAAAACCAACAACTTTTTCACGTGTTTTCAGACAAAACTAGATGAGGCGAACTTGAGAATAAATAAATTTAGAGCTTGTTAAATACGAACGAAAAGTAGGGACAGGTGCAAAATACATTGAACTCGTGTAAAAATACGTTTGCTACTGTATTGTTTAACGACTTGAGTAGATTTTACTGTCAAATACAAAATATTCTAATGCAATTGAAACTATTTTTAGTGCAGCACCCTTGGGACTTTATAAGACAGTACCGGACCACAGAATTCGTTTCCTTAAGGACTCTTTATAATATACCCTCCATGTCATGGCCTCACCTAGGCTTGCCATATCACCCTATACCTCAGTTTTAGCTTATGTGGTGCTGACTGACAGCTCACAGCTGACTTCTGACGGCATTGAAAAGCTACCAGACCAAATTATGTATCCCTACGCCGAACCATATGATCTGCAAAAAACATGTCTTTAGCAGTTGTCACTTCTGACAGTCAAAATTTAGGTATATACCTAAATGTTGACTGTCAGAAGTCAGCTGTGAACTGTCAGTCAGCACCACATAAGCTAAAACTGAGGTATAC
>CABFWB010000582.1:47779-66174 GCA_902151455.1 Timema bartmani
ACAGACAGACAGACAGACAGACGGAAATTCAAAAACCACTTTTTCGGATTCAGGAAGTCATGAAACGTCAAAATTCATCAAAATCTCGAGTTCGATTTTTTTGACGATCACCATACTTTCTCTACCTGTAAGATAGAGAGAAAGTAAAAGTGTGCGTTAACCCATCTCTTTGTATTAAATAATATTATTATTAGCACCGCGTCATACTACCCGTTTGGGATACACGCTTAATTACTAATAACGTTAATGTATTAGGAACTGGGAAGGTTGAATTTAGAGGAAGTGAACCCGCATTTGCGTGGGGGAAAGTGTAAAACCCCTTAGGAAAAACCACCCTCAGTTCACCCAATCAATATTTGAACCTCGATCTCCCCGTCCTCGGCAGTCTATTTCAACACGAAACTAGCGCGTTAGCTGACTACGCCACCGAGACGGGTTTCATGTGTGTACTCTTCTTTGTTTGGGTGTTAATGTTTGCGATATAGGTAATGAAATGTTCCGGGTTCGATAACCGTGACTGCTATTATTTTTAACACGCATCAGTAGTATCACGATCCAAGCTGTCACAATACAAAACAAACTAAACATGTCTGGAAGGAAGTTTTTTTTTTTTACATACAATAGAGTCCACGGACTCAATCGTGACTCTCAACATAATCGTCGGCTATTTTTCTTTTACAATCATTTTTTCTTTCTTTGCGTATGCGCACACGCTGTATTAAGGTTCCCCACACACGGTCATGCCCCGGGCTTGTCAGTTGGACTGTTCATTCCAAAACTGATCGTGAGTGGGGCATTATTCATGCCAGGAATGACGGCTTGTCAAGCCGGGAATGAAGGATCAGACGTGTTTGATATTTGCTGTCATGTCTGGAATGATGACAAGGCAGACAAGCCAAAATTACTGATCGTGTGTGAGTAACGTAAAGCCCGGAATGACTGACGCATGCGCAGTGAACGTATTCCCATCCACCAAACACTAACAAAAGTTCATATAAACATGGGCCTAGGAACGTTTAGTTTCTGATCTAGGAGAATTTTACTGTTCAATTAATAGACAATCCAACAGAAGAAGTAATGCAATTAAACAAGATAAAGTTTAACACAAACAGACAAAAACACAAGAGAGAATAAAATAATTGTATTGTTACAAAAATTGTTCAAACTGTCCTTTTCTTCTATGTACCTTCTGAGCCCGCGTTTCATGCTTTGTCGTATGAGTACACCTGGAGTGTTATGTGTTTACTTACACCCATTTACGAAACGTTCTTTTAAAACCTCAATACCAGGAGCAGGAGTTGCGTAAACAATGGACTTTAAAATGTCCTCAGAGATAAAAAAAAACACCAGTTTCAAATATGGTGACTAAGCAGGCCATTCAATGGATCCTCCGCTACAAATCCATCTTTGAGAGGAAAAACTTTAATAACTCTTAAACTGAACGGTTTTAGACCCATATTTATATGAACTTTTCTTGGTGTTTGGTCGATGGGAATACGCCCCTAGAATATTTTACACCAATTAGAATACACCCTGTATATTGCTAATTCTTGATGCCTAAAATTATCGGAAACTTTCCCTAATCGTTATACAATTATATAAGTTACAAACTTTTTTAACATATCAGAAACATTCCATCTACTCTTTGGCATGTGGCTACATGATCCTTATGGCGTCCGTTAGTTGTTTGTCTATAATCGTTCAAAATTTCTCATAAAATATGATTAAATTTTTCTTCCAAGAGATTATAACGTGTTATTTCATATTATTAGTATGAATACTTAAAACGTGACAGCTTTTGAACTAAGATAAGATTTGCGTTTTTTTTTTAATTATTTACAGTTTTATTTAAAAAATAAATGGTACGGCACACCGCACAGACTTTCTCTCTCTTTCTATAAACTCGTAAGATTTCTGAACGGAATAATTATTTACAGTTTTATTTAAAAAATAAGAACATTCAAAGAACAAAGATTGAAGTTGGTGAACCAATTAATCTTAATAAACTACTAAATCAATTTTTTTTAATCAAATAGTATCTTATCTCTTATAACGACGCTCCTTATTACAAACATTTTAGACAGTTTTCTAAAAATCTTTTGAATTAAGATGCAATGCTGAATAGGTAAAAGTTTTCTCTAGCTTAAACAAAAAAAAAAAGCTTTAGCTTAAGCCTGTGCTGTACCTGAAGATTAATCTTCCTGGGTCTAAAGTGGTTGTTTATATCGAACCTAGAGGGCGAAGAGCTTCTAAGGCTTCTTCAAGGGGCGATGGGGAAGAGGAAGTGTGGGGGCAGGGGGAGGAACTCACCGGAAACGCTCTTCAGCTGTTGAAAAGGTTTTTATTGTGCGTCGAGAGGAAGAAATCTTATACGTGCACTGCATTTAAAATAGCGTTCATCCCTGTATCTGGGTCTTTTTTTTATATATATTTTTTTTATAGAAGAAAACTGTGCTTCTTGCTGAGATGAGGACTATTTGAATGGCCACTAATGGTGCATGCCATGCCTTGATACAAGATCGTAATTTGGTCTCTTCTACAGCTTTTGTTGGCCTCTTTCGACTCTGGAGGAGAAAAGTAAGGTAGTTCGATAGCTCAGTTCCAATAATTGTTTAGTTCATGTTTTTTTTATCAATAGTAGTTTTTTTATCATGCTCGACACCATGGTAAGTTCAATACAATTATCATAGAAATGTCCTTTTAGAAAATAAATATTTTTCCGGTGGGAGTTTTTTTTTAGCACACTGTCTTACTATCTGTTCAGGTTATACGCTTATGTTTGATAACTACGCTGAAGGTTTTTTAGGGATAAGGAGGAGTTTATATTTAGAGTAAGTGTACTCGAATTTGCGTGGAGGGAGAATGGCAAACAATTTAGGGAAAAAAAAACCTCAGTACATCTGACTGAGATTTGAACCTCTATCTTCCCGCTATCAGCAGTCTAGTATACTGTGAGAATAGCGCCTTAGACCATGCGGCCACTGAAGTGGGTCAGTGGGAAATATTGATAGCGTTTATGTTTAATATTAGTGTTGTTTTATAGATAGTGATAATATCTATCAAAAGTGACGGCTGCAGATAAAAATCTCATTACATTTACTTAAGATATTTAACGTGCACTTTCTGAACCGACTATTTCATTAGCACAAGAGTTACAAACTAACTTAAATCTATAATGGACACAACATCCAGCCCACCATCTCCCATACACTGTGAAAGGAGAAACCCACATTTCACCAATGATAAATTATTCGGGCATACCAGGAGTCGAATACGGGACCTCTACTGACTGATTTAAGATGTCGGACACCTGATGCAGATATAATATGACGTATGAATACTTGAAAAGAGATTAGCTACTTTTCTAGCTTTCAGATAAGGCCATTTCTATAAAAAAATTGTACTGTAGGTAATACAATTTGAACTAGACCTCGCTTCGTAGGGCCGTTTCCTAGAGTCTTGATTAGAAAATAGTGGAATTGAAATAAGTAAAACCATTTTATTAATCTTTATTATAAAAAATATAACAAAATCGAGAAATAATTATATTTGAATGAGGAAAAACTATTAAACTTATCCTAATTTCACTTAAATTAAATAAATAAAAGAGTAAAACGTACTTTGATTTGTTTTCTTTTTCCAAACATAGTCGTGTGTCTATAGTCCGGTTAATCGGCCTTGAGTTTGGATCTTAGCGGATCAATTTAGAAAAATGAAGGTAGTTAAGAAGAGCTGCACCTATATTAATGAGGGTAGAGGATGAATAGATCATATGTGGGAATCCACCACTCAATACACTCGGCTGAGATTCGAACCTAAACCTCTCTCTCCCCAGCAATACAGTCGTTTGTGAGACTGATGCCTTAGAGCAGGCATGTCCAACCTTTCCCCGACTGAGGAATTGGCTGGGGGACGTACATGGAAGTTGCAGAACCTAATACCCAAATACAGCACACACACACACGTCGACGATTGGGCACCGTCGATTCGATTAGAAGGAATTTTAAACGGGTAAATTGGTCACTTGTGGGTATAATATTAATTGGAAATGAATACAGTAAATCTCCAGCAGACTACAGCTCAGTATAAGCCATCCAGAAGAACGTTAGCTACTCCGTGAAGTTATATATCCGAGGTAAAATTAATTCTTGGGAAGAGGGAGACAAAGTTAGGCTAAGTTAAGTTAGATTGGGTTAGGCTAGGTTCAATCCACCATAGGAGGGAAATCGTGGTGCAAGGTAGCAGTGCCCAATCCACCTTGGGAGGGAAATCATGGTGCAAGGTAACAGTGCCCAATCCACCTTGGGAGGTAAATCGTGGTGCAAGGTAACAGTGCCCAATCCACCTTGGGAGGTAAATCATGGTGCAAGGTAACAGTGCCCAATCCACCTTGGGAGGTAAATCGTGGAGCAAGGTAGCAGTGCCCAATCCACCTTGGGAGGGAAATCGTGGTGCAAGGTAACAGTGCCCAATTCACCTGCGGGAGATCGGGGAGAATGTTGGTGATAGCCTGGGGTCAAAAGCAGTGCCCAGTCCACCTACGCCCGTAAATTTATTAAGAGCTACTTCACTGGTTAGTTCGTTATAGTTGCTATCATTATTCTAGTACAAGTTTATCTACTAAACTAGGTACGAAGAGGCATTATAACTGTCGGTAGAGGCTCGGTGCGACCAAATGTGTTTTATAGTAAGTAATCAGACTTGTGGTCGCAGGGAATGTAGTCTCGTCGCTCATTTCCTGGGTGTGTGAGGAGCGCATTATGACACGTACGTTGTGGTCGAAGTTTACCTCCTCCAGCTTCTCATCGCCTGGTCCGCCCTACTTGCGGGCGGTGCGAGCTTTACATCATCGCGTATCTCTTTACCTGTTTGGATTATATTCATTATAATGAGGTAGGGATTAGCAAGATATAATCTCAGAAAAATGTACCCGCATTTGAGTGGGGAACAATAAAGGTAAAACCCTACACCCGGTTGAGATTTGAACTTTGATCTCCTTGTCACCGGCAATCCAGTTTAACAGGGGAGTGACGCGAGACTAAACCGATGTGGGTGATCGACTTAAGTTTCACTAAACAACCACAACACCTCCACTGGGCCTTTGGATTCGCTATTGTGGATCCGATGTTGATATAAGTTGGGTCCTTCAAAACTTTGAATCCTAAAAGATTTTTGAAGATTGTAAAAATAAAATTAACAGGAATTTATTTTTAGAACTATTCATTATGTTATCTAATGTTGGTCTGGTATTCAACCTTTTCTTTTCGCGTACACCCAGATATAATTTCCCTTCATCCTTGTATCCCCAAGGTTGTTGTTGCATAATACATGCTATAAATATTCTATAATCTACCTCTAGGATAAATTACATATGAAATAATGTCTTAGATAATAAGTTTTAAATTAAATATACCTATATCTATTTAAATTTAAATTTTACGTACCTCCTAATATGTATTTGTGTACCCCCCGGGTATATACAAAACCAATACCAAAATAAACGTCAAATTTAATCAGAGACTAGTGTAGTTTAGTCCATTAACTTAACACTCAACTCCATGTATGACTTTATAATTAATGCATTGTACATAAAATAGTGTCAATATTTAGATAATGTTTTTGGTTTTATAAAGCAACTTAATAATTAATGTGAACAAAATAAGAATTTAAAGAGGAAAATAATACGAATCTGTGAAAGATAATCTCTGAATTAATCCATGTTTTATAAAATTCATGCTAGAGATTCGGTATTCGGAGTCAAAATGTCGGATTCGAAAATAAGTTGATTAGGCTCATTTGCTTAACATCGCTTCTTACTAACTATTCATGTTATATGCCTATGCACTAATTACACTAATGCGTTAAACATTAGGAAGGTTAAATTTAAAGAAAGTGTACCAGCATTTTCGGGGAGGGAGAATGGTAAACCATTTAGTGGAAAAACTCGTTACACTAGACCAGGATCGAACCCCGATCTCTCTGTCTTAGTCAGTCTAGTCTATTGCGAAAGTAACTTATTGGATCTTTATTATTATTTTTCCCTCCGCATCGTTAGATACGAGGTCTAAATGTTATGCTTAATAGTTTGTTTTGCAGGTGACGGGGAGTTCGGAGCTCAATTCCCGGCCGGGTGTACGGAGGATGCTATTTCCTCAGTTGTTTTCCACTATCCCTCCATGAAAATGAGGGTACAATTCGTCTATATTTAACCTTCCTCATTCCTACAACAACGGGTAATAATAATAATAATAATAACAATATATGAGTCTGTTTTTGATTGCCCAATTTTGAGCAAATTCGAGAAAACAAAAGCAAGTTTACAAGAAGATCACCCCTAGATATTACATATGCTACTCTTGGTTCTCATTAAAAGCTTCATCCAGCAGATGTTATTCATTGTTTATTTTAATCATGTAATGAGGCGGCGCATAACCTTTCACATGGTTTCTAGGTTAGCGAGGACTTTATACACTGTTGCCAAATGTATCACGTCATCGTTTGGCCGCACACTGCATAGGCAAGGTACTGAAAAGACTGTTCCCTGGGTCCATAGCTGCCTTCCAATCTTCATAGAAAGGGCCTTCCTTATCTGACGGAAAAGCTACTAGATCTACTCTCACTTACTCATACGTCAGGCCATATGATCTGCAGCTGTCACTTTTGATAGATCTGACTGTAGGCAGGCACATGGTCTAAGGCATCAGATTTGCAATAGACTAAATTCCCTGTGACGTGGAGATGCCAGTTGCATTATTTCATTTTGTGATTCATCACTGAAGTTTTCTTGTCACCTTTCCACTAATGTGAGTACAATTCCTCTAAAACTAACCTTATCATCAATACTCATTAGATTTATTCGTTAATAGCTATGTCGGGAACATGATAAAATAACAGTGTTTTTGCAATTTTTATATAAAAACTTTTTTTGTTAAAATAAATCAAATATATCTCCAATAGAGACATAAAGTCTAATTTTTTTCACATGATAATATTATCATCAGTTGTTGAATATCTGTTAAGGGTGTCTTGGAGTTTAATCACAACTTTTTTTCTTCATTTAGGCCTGAAAAGTTTGTAATCTAAGGCCGCTCTGCTCATGACAGATATTCAACAAACTGTCGATATCACCACGAGAAGAAAATTAAACTCAATGTTTCTACTGGAAAGTTATTTGATTTCTTTCGACCAAAAAATTGTTTTTGATCTAAAAACTCCGTAAACACTGAAATTAACTTGCTTTCCCTACAATCCCACCTTAACCTTGTTCCCTCCCTTTACAGTTCCTGGTCTCAGCGTTTGAAAGAGCGAATCTCCCGCCGCCCAGCTGTTTCTGCACCGGAAGTACAGTTGAACGTTGTGCTAAGTGCAAATGGCGGTAGTGTGGGAAACGGGTGGGGGTTAATCTCCCAACAGTATATGGGGCATTTTTTTTGTGGTGGGGGGTGTATCTGCAATTCAAATTGAAAGAAAGATAAATCTTCATTCAATTTCTAAAACTGTTTCACACACGACGTGTGTATTACCATGGATAGACAAAACAAAACACGCATCGGTGTACGCGTGGACTAGATGTCAGGCTCGTGTGGTCTGGATTGCAGATGGTTGGGGTTCAAACCTCTCCATCTATTCAATAACGGAGAATCAAACCAGACGAGACTATCTCCTTAGTCCGTGTTACCCATCGATGCGAATATCATTATGTTAATCTCAAACCATATAAATCAAGTGATTAAGATTGTTTGTAAGTCATCTTTAACGCCATTGTGCTGGCTATTGCATACGTGGTCTCACTCGACAGGCTCGCAATATGCTAGTTTGCCTTTGGCTATGTTTGATTCTCAAACTGACGCACTGAGGAATGGTTTCATTGTAGTTTTTCTATCCTCTTTTCGCAAAAACGCAGATGCATTTCCGCCAACTATTTACCCGTATGTTATTAGAGCGCTTGCTATTCATTCCAGTCAATTAAACCATGAACATAACAACCAGATTTCAGGCTGTAGCTTATCATTTTGAAAACAGAAATAGATAAAAATCACATCTGAAGAATTATTATAAACATTTGATTCCGCTGTGAATCGAACCCAAGATGAAGTTCTGAAAATACGCATTTATAATAACCACGCTAATGAGTTAGCGACTAGAAAGGTTAAATTTAGAGGGAGTGTACCCGCGTTTGCGTAGAAGGAGAGTGTAAAACCATTGAGGAAAAACCACTCTCAGTACACCCAACTAGGATTCGAACCCCGATGCCCGATCTCCCTGTCATCGGCAGTATAGTCTACTTTGAGAGTGACGCCTTAGATTATGCGGCCACCTACATGAAGCAGGTGTCAAAATATTGTCGCGGTGAGTTTATAGAAACTAACAAGAGAATATTCACCATATGAATCTTCACTCTCCTTTGTTTATTGACTTTGCTATGAATATGGTTTATGATTTCGACTTTAGAGTAACTTACTATCGGGGCTAATAGTAGACTATCTGCTGTAATTGGTTTCTTGGATCGTAAGGATAATCCTTGCAGTAAATAATATTGCCTGGAGGCAACAGATGAATAAATAAATCCGTCTTTCTCTGCCTTTAGTAGGAAGACAATCCAAGGGTGCAGTGGATAGACAAGAACTCATGACCTATGGAAATACACTATTTGCTAATAACGTTTTCTTCCTTTTTATTCAGTGCTAAGTTTCCTTACTGTTGGTTCAGACTTTCCATGACTTCTGTAGGCACGAGCTGTGGGTGAATTTTATAGTAAGTAGCACCGCCGTTTGCATGAAGAGAATATTATAAACCACCTTGAGTGCCTCCATTTGGGATCATCCGAAATAGATCTAGGTGGACAAACCACTGCACCAGCCCTGCCCGTTTTGACTTTTTTTTTTTGTGAACAGAACTCTGATTTGGAGAACCAGATTTTTATCTCAAAATGGTTGAGCTTTTTTTTTTACAACGTAATTTTCTATAATTTCTGTTGACATATGCGTGTTCAACTCCTCAAATTTTGTTCTTCTCCTTCTCCCTGGGATTAGATAGTTTTAGTCCGATAACGATGATAGAGTTCCTCCACGACACCGCAAGGAAGGTATTATAAGTTATCCGAGTGATTTGGGGGACGGGGGTGTCGAGTTCCTCCACAGAGATAATTAGTCCGATAGCAATAGTCGAGTTCCTTCACGAAACCTCAAGGAGGTGATCTTCGAACAGTAAATTATAAAATTAAATAAGAATGAAATTCGTTAACGCACGAAAGGTTAGGTTAAGTTAGGTTGGGTAAGAACCATAGTTATATATATATTATGTAAGGTTTGAAAGTTAGGTTTGTGCTAGGCTATTGCACTCGGACTACTTATAATCGCTTCCTTGAGTTGTGGAGGGACTCTACCATGGAATTAATGGATCTTTTTTCGAATAGGGGATTAAACTATGACTCAAACATTATTGCTTTAATGAGGATTTATAAATCTATTAAGTTTGTCTGTTAACCATTTAAAAAAGAAAAAGGTGCGTGCAAGCTGAAATTATTTCCATCTAAAAGTGTGCTATTTTTGTTTCTCCTAATATATCGGAATCCGCTACTTTTTTCCCCTCCCTTTACGATCCTAGAAGCGTGCTCACTACTGGCCAAGCTTACAAACTATATGACGTGGTTCCGGTGATTCTATGAAGAAGAAGAAAGAAATAAAGAAAAAGACGGGCGCAAAAGAGATGTTCGTTTCGAGCGCCAAGTCCCAGTGTGGTACCTCAGTCGGTCGACAGCCACCTTGCTAGCCGCACTTCTACCTGTTTGGTCGGTTGAAAAGGGGAAGTAAGGGGGGAACCAGTGAGTTGGTCCTTCGGGGTCCCACAAGGCAAGCTCGCTTCAAAGAAGTTAGTCGGTGGCGTGCTTTCATGTAGACCGCTCTTTACTTCTCTCAGGTCATGCGATCGAATAGAAAAACAGTCAAGGGAAGATTCAGTCGACTTGTTTCGCGTGTTTAACTGTTGTTTTCAACTTTTTTTTTATTTTCTTACCTAAGCAAACATACTTTTATATATAAGTGACATGACATGTGAGTTGTTTATTTAACCATGTGAACAGGTGGCTACAAAGCTACTGTTTTTTTTTTATCGATATAAATCATTGAACTTGCTTCTTTAATCTCCCTCGAGAATAAACAAACCACGATGCTGTGCGGTACGCTGCGAAGAAGGGTCAGGACGAAGTCCTTGGACAGTTCAGACCAGTACCATCTTCTGCCTCCGAACAGCGTGTTTATCTCGAAAGGACCCTCGCTGTCCAACAGACAGCAGCACCCCCACACGTGCTACGCTTGCAGGAAGGCCAGTCCTCAACAGAAGTACGCCCGCAGAAGCGTCGCCACCATGGAGTTGAGGGCGTTGCTGGCGTCGGTGAGTTCACTTGAGAGTTGAGGGACCTATCCCAACTCGTCCTATGTACCGTTTAGAGTTCGGTGAGGGGATGGGATGGGTTACCTGACAGGCTTAAGGTGGGAGTGTAGGGAACGTGATTTAAGGGTAGTGTTTTGAAATTTTGAAAAAAAAAATTTGTCTAAAATAAATAGAAACATGTTAGAAACATAGAGTTTAATTTTCTTCACGTGTTGATACAAACAGTTGTTGAATATTTGCCATGAGCATAGTGGAATTAGATGATAATCTTTTTATATGAACAGAAAAAGTTGTCATTAAATTAAAGGGCATACTTGACAGATATTCACTAACTGTTGATGTCATCGTGTGAAGAAAATTAAACTCTTATGTTTCTACTGGAAAAAGATTTGATTTATTTTTACAAAAAAGAAGTTTTGATATAAAAACTGCAAAAATACTGCCCTTAGCTCGTGTTTATTTCCACCTCATCTTAATGCAATGATATCTTGGGCAAAATATGTACAAGATAAAGATCATGGCTCTGAATAAACCTTGGTGAGATCCCAGGAAATTTATAAATAAATATACCATGAATTCATCCATTAGTTTTCAACGTTAATTTGGGGGTTTATAGTATTAGGATTGTTATTTTGTAGGGTTATTCTGGCATAGCCCCGCATTAGGTACAATCCAGAAGGTATAGGAGAGAATAATTTTCTACGCCATACACTTAATTAAGGTACAAGTCTATCAGAACATTTAAAATAATCCGTTATCCTTATTTGAGTCGGAATTCTGGCTTTTTAGAAACAAATCTTTTACGCCCTTTAATTAATTGGTTCCGTGTTTATCAATAAATCGCTCCCAGGTCTAAAGGCCGATTCACACAGAGCGCAAAGCTAAGCTAAGCTAAGCTAAGATTTGCTCTGATAACTTTTTAGAAAAATAGCGGACCATGTATTTAAATGTGTTGGTTCACACAGAAAGCTAAGCTAAGCTATGTTTTTTCATAATGCTGGCAGGGCGATTTTTCCATCTCCCATCTTGAGCCATCTTACGTTGCGCATGCGCATAACGCAACTTGAGCTCCGTGTTGAACAGACGCAGTGCTGGTTTGGTGAAAATAACTAAAGAAATGTTGAAGTTTTGTTTCAGTTTGTTTCACATGTATTTAAGTAATATTCTATCCAGGCTTTATATTTAATCAATGTTTTTATATTAAAATGGAAGCGTTAATCGAACAAGTCAAACCTGCACCCCCTAAATTTTCTTCATCTTCCAAAACAAGCATCTTTTCTTCCTCAGTACCATAACCTGAACTCAAACAAGACATTTTTGAGAACGCCATCATAACTTAATTTCACTGGAGCAGAACAGAAAGAAACAACACTGAATTCTGGATTGAAAGGAGGGACCATAGCTTAGCTTAGCTTAGCAATGAGTGTGAAACCAAACCGACAAAGTATTAGCACAGGACAGCACGGCACAGCATAGCTTAGCATAGCAATGAGTGTGAAACCAAACTGACAAAGTCTTAGCAGAGGACAGCACAGCACAGCACAACATAGCTTAGCTTAGCAATGAGTGTGAAACCAAACTGACAAAGTCTTAGCAGAGGACAGCACAGCACAGCACAACATAGCTTAGCTTAGCAATGAGTGTGAAACCAAACTGACAAAGTCTTAGCAGAGGACAGCACAGCACAGCACAGAATATTGTTCGTCCCAAGTAGGTTTGACGGAACAACTATGACTTAATACCTGTATATATTTTAATATCCTGCGACATACATCCCCCAATCATTTGATTTCTTTGAACTCGCAACTAGAGATTACAATTTTCCGGGAAATTTTGACTCGTAAAATTTTCTGTAGTGACGGCTTGCTGTGGAGGGTTAAATAGTAGAGGAGACACTTAGAGCCTACTATACTTCAAAATATAGTGTGTTAAGAGACGAGTGGGTTATAAAAAAGGGTGCAGAGGAGGTGTAGATAGGAACCACGGAGGATAGAGGGGAGACAAATGTCGGGTCAATCCTAAAATTATTTTAATTAACTTATTGAAGTGTGATTTTTGAACATAACGGGTCTACAAAGGTTCGCATTAATTTGTTTCTTTACTACTTTTTTTTTAGCACCGCGTCTGACTGCCTGTTCGGGTTATACGCTTCTATACTAACTACGCTAATGTGTTAGGGATAAGGAAGGATGAATTTATAGGAATTGCACCCGCATTTGTGTGGAGTGATAGTGGAAAACCATTTAGGAATAATCTCCCTAAGGGTGGTATTCAAGAACGTTAGTGAACGCTTAGTGGACCGGTAGTGTGGTCCCGAGCACACTATCGCTCCACCTTTTAACCTTTGATGACGCAAGTAAACCCACGCTAGTGTCCACTAAGCATTCACTTTGTCAAATTCTTGCATACGGCCCTAAGAATACCAAATTAAGGAGTATGTAAATAAGATTAGATTTATCTTCATTACCATAAAACATCTCGAATGTGTTGCACGCATGGGACATTCCTATGAACTAGAATAGAGGTGAGAGCAATTAAAACTCTCATTATGCAGAGTAGCGATCACCCGACTTGTTGTCTTTTGTGGAGATCGGTCTTGCGACCTAGCTGTTCCCTGGGGCCTTATGCTCGAATCATTGCGTACGCGGTGGCTGAGCGTTAGTGGATGACCAGTGTAGAAACAAATATACACATTGCACACTGGACACGACATTACCATCCGTTGGCCGTTTTAAATGATAATTGCTATTGCCTGTTGACAGTCTAGACAATAGGTAATAATATATAATTATATTTTTTATCACCACATCTTAGGCCTACTACCTGTTTAGGTTTATACACATATACGATAAATTACTCTAATGGGGTAGAGAAAGGTAAAGAAACATTTTAGAGGTATTATATCCTCATTTGCAAGGAAAGAAAGTGGGAAAACATTTAGGAAAAACCACCCTCAATAGATCCGACTGGAATTCGAACCCCAATCTCCCCGTCTTCAGCAGGCTAATCTAATACGAGAGTGACGCCTTAGACCATTCGCCCACTTAGGCAGGTACGGTCGGTAGTAGAGTTCAGGGTCAATTCGAAATGTATCGAAAGGGAAAACCAAATCCCACCATGCATTGATCCTGTGAGAGACAAAATATTACAGGAAATCGCTTTGAGTTTGCGTGGGGGGATAAAATAATCGTTCGTCAGTGATAGTTTTAGTTAGAGATGTAAGATTAAGAAATGTTTAGCTTTGATTCTTTTCAAGAAAAACTAAACTAATGTACTCCAGGTTAAGTTGAAAGTTTCCACTGCCTTTACTTCCTCCCAAGGACGTCAGCAGTGGAAACATTATTTAATGGTTATCAATAAAGCAATGAAAGCGATTAAAGCTCTCTTCTCACACTAACACATATCAACTACAGCGCTTGGTGATTAAATGTGGTACTAACGTTGTCAGATCTGCTGTAGACCAGCTACGTTAGTACTTAAATATTATAATAAAAGTCTTTACGAATGTATCACCTTTCCCTTAGGATTCAATGACTTGAACAATTTAACGACAAATTCTAAAGTCTAATGACCATCTTTGCCCCCTTACCCCCGTTGGCCCCCACTCGTACCCTACACACCAGTACAACCCCTCTCAACCCAGCCCCTTCACTTACTTAGTAGGTCAATAGCCGTCGCTGTGGACAATTTTATTATTTAATAGGTACCGGAAAATTTCCATTTCTAGTTTAAGGGGTTGATCGCTACTGAAACATTTTCTTGATCATGTCGGTTTTGATTTGAATCAAAGTGTTAAAAAAAAACATGGGGGAATATCACACACACACACTCCTGCACTCTATAATATGTTGCGATAGTTACAACTAGATAAAACCACGAGCTGCGCGCCAATGTAAGAATGCTCGTGCTACTTGATAAAGTCGTCCACGGGATGGTTTGAGGATAGCCCCTCTGAAAACCTACGTCTGACCTCTTAAAGTCTGTTCATCGTAGGAATTGTTTTCTGAAAGGCCTTTTTATCCTACCACAAATCTATTATATAGCAGGATATTGGTAGGAAAAAAGACCTTTCAGAGAGTAATTCCTACCGTGAATGGAGAATACATAAAATACGTGTAGACATATAGAATACACACATTTATGTTGCACGGGTGGTATAAGAAGGAAGTTTACAGGCGGTATAGAGAGACCGTTTGTTCTACTTTTCATTCAGGTAGACGCGAGTGGGCGGGGCCTTATTACTTAGGGGATCCTGTTTCTTTCTCCCCATGGCAATTTTGTAGGTCATATTTCTCCCGAAATTACAATTTAATACTTTGAGATCAGATTTTTTTTTCCCCTTTTTTCTTTGCATAACATCTTACTACTCGTCCGGGCTATTCCTATTTTAACTATACTGAGGAGATAGGGCTGACTAATTTAGAATTTAGAATAAATGTGTCCTATTTGCATGGAGAGAGAGTGGGAAACCATTTAGGAAACAACTATCAGTACACCTGGCCAGGGTTTGAATCCCGGCCTCCCCATCACCGGCAGTTCAGTCTATTGTGAGAGTTGACGCCATAGATTATTCGGCCAACCGAATTGGGTTTGTTCTTTGTTTTTTAAATACCATTGTACGTTTGTTTTATGGGAGAAATGTGTTTAAAGGTTAAATTACTGATGACCAATTTTTGAAAATTTGATAGTTTTTTAACATGGCTCTATCGAGTTTGTTCACAATTGTTATCTGGAGAGAGATACATAAGAATGTATGCCCATTTTTCTAATAACAATTCATTTGAGGGTAGTTTATTGGTGACTTATTTTTGAATTTTTTCATCTTAAACTATTTTTAAAAAAAATTTCTTTAGTAATGCATCTTACTACCAGTCTGGGCTATACGCATATGTATGGTATAAACTAATTACGTAGATTTGTTAGGGTTGAGAAAGGTGGAATTTATATTAAATTCTGTCCACATTTACGTAAAGGGAAAGTGAGAAACCACTTAGAAAATACCACCCTCAATACAACTAACCAGGATTTAAACCCCGATCTCCTCGTCATCGGCAGACGAGTCTATTGCTTGCGAGAGAGACGCTAAGCCGGGTCCACACTAGAACAGAACAACGAACCGCGAACAGTGTGGACGGATTTCCGAACATTTCCTCTTTATAACATAATTTGTCCACTGTTATGTTTGGCCCCGATCCACCAGTTGCTGGTTTTCCCCCTTCACATCGAAGGATGTTCGTGTCCGGGCCATGGGGTTGTTTGAAACCTTTCGGGGAAAGGTTCGCCGAACATCCAGTCATTGGAAGGACAGCAGCTGCCTCACAACTGTATTTTGGTTGTTTTTTAAGCGCATACATCTTTTTGTGAGTGTATTTCTTTGTGTGTGTGTGTATAGAAAAGTGGCGTGGTCCATAGATCAAATCAGGTTGGAGATGGGTGCATTCGCGTGGATTTTTAAAAAATCCACTAATTAATTGACTGGCATTGCAAATCTGCCAATAAGCTCGACCAACTTTACACATTCCTACTTTGGTATAATCTTGTCATCCAACATTGATGTGGTTTTGGCCTTTTCTGGTTTTGTAGTAATGGATGAATAGGAATTACTCTCTGAAAGGTCTTTTTTTTCCAATCAATATCCTACCATATAATATATTTCTGGTAGGGAAAAAGGCCTATCAGAAAACAATTCCTACGCTGAACAGACTTTACTTGCACACGCCTATTCATCGCACCACTAATATTGAAGTATAACTGAGCTAGACGGATCTTTTTTTTTTAATGAATATACCAACTATGGAAACACATTGCGAACATGTTTGCAAACATGTTTTGTTTAAGTTTATACACTCCAGCCACAGCTAACAGAACAACGAACACGTTCTTTGGAAATGTTTGCGAACATGTTCTGTTCGGTGTTTTCTTTCTAGTTTGGACCCGGCTTTAGAGACAATGCGGCCACCGAGGCAGGTATAGACTATAATAATTTATAGGCTATAAAGAGAGTGTACGATTGTGCTGTACCATTTATTTTTTAAATGCGCAAACTTACAGTACTACTTAAATTTAAGCTGTTTAACGTATCAAAATAAGACAATTTATTTATTTGGCAAAAGAAAACATTTGTATAAGTGAAATAATTTTCCCACTGGCGTATTTTTCTTTAAATTAATGTTACTTGCATCTCTCTCTATATATATATATATTTATATCTCTCCATCTCAAGAGAGACAGACACCAATATATGGTTTAATTACGTACACGTACAACGTTATTCCATTGTTCGTCTGTTTTGCAACTAACCTTTTATCGCATCGTTCAAAACGAGAAGCGATTGTTTTTTTTTTAATTTATTTCATTGTGTCTAGAGTTGATATCCCTTCAAATCGATATTACTAGAACGTATATGGCGCGCGCGTGTGTGTAACTCCCATTAGTAAATTAATTGACTAATTGTGTCGATACGCCGTGTCTATTTCTCTGGTCAATGAACCTTTATTTTGGCATCGCGGTGACTCGAAGTTTAGGCCTGTTCGGTCGTTAGGAAGCGTACCTCATCACGCGATGGGTTTGGTGGGCGTGCAGAAAAATTGGTCATTTGGATTTAAGTTTGATATCGTGACTGTTTTAAAATGCCAACAGTGGCCGATGAAAACGATGGAGGAGAGTATCGTATGCTGTCATCGAGTACTTTCTATGTATCCTTTTCTCTCTCTAGATCTTTCTCTAGCCTTTTCATACAAGTATTTTTAAAACTGTATGATTTAAAATATAAGATCTCTTATTTTCTTTCGCTTTCATTTTGGCTTGAGGTATATTTTAAAATAACAAACCATCTTCTTGAATAACATGATATTTCTGTCTCAGTGCTGCCATTGGCGGTTCCCTTAACTTGCGGTTTCTAAATATACAAATTATGTTAACACACGATTAATTACAAATAAACTCTCAAACAACTTTATTCTGCAGCAGAAAGTATTCAGATTCCAACAAAGTGCTGCTGTTACACAGCAACAAGTACATGCTTGTGAAACCATAGAATAATAGCCGCAGAGATGGGTATGGATATCATTGAATAATTATGTTCACTATAACTACTAATAGCGTTCATCATAGCAGGACCAACTCTGCTAAGTGCATTCGCATTGAATGATTAAGTTACTAGAAATTTTCCGCGGTGTTAATGAGGGACAAAGCGACAAAGTTTCTTGTTAATAACTATAATATGTACCTATTGTGACAGAATTAAGATTTGTGCACAGTGCCATTCTAAAATGGTCAAAAACTGCCTTTTAAATGAAGTTTTTATCCAACTATCATTTAATATTTCAACAATGTTCTGTATTAGGAACTTTTATTAACTCTTTATCTCCATTAATGTTTAATCAGAAATGATCCACGTGCAATATTGTTCGTGTAAATTTACTATTTCTAGCTGATTGTATCACAGAGTTGATGGGCGTGTGATGCACGCTCTTAAATAAGTTCTTTGAACAGGGGACCGAAATCTGAACTAAACATCGCTGTCTTCCCTGGCGACCGGAAGGAACACCTTGGAAGATTGTGTGAGGCGGACACCCCTCGGTTGGGCGCACCGTGGGAAAACTAGTTAAGAAGCTTGTTGAAAAGATCGCCGACACTTATGAATTCTAGAAGCTCACGTTTTTCTCACCTATGTCTCATCCTCCTCCCGCCATATTAATATTCATCACCTCGAGGTAGATGCACGGACGTGCCCACGTGTTCTGTCTATCCACGACTTAAGCTATATGGCGCCCTATGAGACTGAAAACAATCACTCCTTGCCTAATACTCGATAATACCTTGTACAAAAACATTTTTCTCGCACTTCTTATTACTTTCTCTCTATCTTACAGGTAGAGAAAGTATGGTGATCGTCAAAAAAATCGAAATCGAGATTTTGATGAATTTTGACGTTTCATGACTCCCTGAATCCGAAAAAGTTGTTTTTGAATTTCCGTCTGTCTGTCTGTCTGTCTGTCTGT
>CABFWB010000582.1:80627-94649 GCA_902151455.1 Timema bartmani
ATCTGTTTCACAATTCAATGCAATAATTCATAAACATCCACTGTGATGATATTATTATTATTATTATTATTATTATTATTATTATTATTATTATAGACCTGGCTATCCACTAGAAAATAAAATACGTCGTTAATTAGCTGTTTATAGTTAGTGTTGCAAAGCATCATGTGTCAACCAATATATCTTTTTCTGCTCGCGTGTGAATTTCTGGGACACTAAAGCAGAGTTTTTAGTTTCGAAGAAAGTGTGAATCAAGCTTAACGCGTTTTAATGCCCTTTTTTGGACCATTAGCAACGTGTACTACGTTTAGACTAGCTTGCATATGACGTGGAGATTGGGGTTCGAGGGTGTTTTTCAATGAATAGTTTTCCACTCTCACTCCACGCAAATGCTTGTACACTTCATCTAAATTCAACTTTTCTAATCCCTAACTTATTAGCTTTGTACATAATATGCACCTGAATAGGTGCAAAATAAAAAAAATCCAATTGTACTCGAAACGAGATGTGGGGGAGTTTCTCTCTAAAATCTGTTTTGTACGCTGCGGTTTGTACGAAGTGTTGCGAATGTTTATTTTTGTCACAGTTAGTAGGAAACAAACTAACAGTTTTTATATTCCCAGAAATTTAACGAGGCCGCCATGTTTTATGAGGCCGCCAGTTTGTCGCCGTGGTTTTTTCCCCCTCCCTCTCTCTCTCTGTCTTCTCTCTCGTCTCTCCCACGCCCCCCTCCTTTCACTCTCATGATGTGCAGACATAGTCATTGGTTGGTTGGCATAGCCTCTTCCTCCCTGGAACTACTTTGCTTAAAAGAATAGTTCCAACAGAAGCGAGATGTCAAGTAGGCAGTTCTGTTTATTCTAGTTTGTACGTTGAGCAGTTCCCTAGAATTTGCCGACGGAAAATAATGGAATTAATATTACTTTAGATGATAATCTTGACCACCTCCGTGGCCTAGTGGTCAGAGTTCCTGGCTAAGGACCCAGAGGTTCCGGGTTTGATCCTCGATGCTTCCAGAGTTTTTCTGTGAAACAATGGGTTTGAAACGGGGTCAGCTCAGCCTCACGAGGACAAAATTAGGAACTAATTGAATTAAAAAGTGACGGCTCCGCTCTAGAAAACTTCGATTAACGGCTGAAGGGCTCATTGTGCTGACCACATGACACCCTCTATCCGCAGAAGTTGGCATCATCCCATCCAATAGCCGGTGGCCACTCGGTCGGTATGGCTCGATTATGGGCTGACGCCATGGAGTTAGAACATGAATATTACTGGCGTCAGTGACTCGCATCGGTGAGCACGCGGACTAAATGGGAGGCTCGTCTAGTCTGGTTGATGGGGAGGTCAATGGGATCGAATCCAGCACAGGTGTATTGAGAGTGGGTTTTCCTCGTTGGTCGTTCCTCCTACCACGCAAATATCGGTAAATTTTCTCTTAAAAATACCCTATTCATCTATACCCCCCTCCGCTCTCCCCTCTACCAGGCGCGGTGGCAAAAAAACAACTAGAAGTGGACACATGCAAAGCCAAAGATGGTGGATTTGATTTATGAATATCTGTCCTCCTCCCCCTTCCCCCCTTCTCGTCTTCTCTTTACACAACCTGAATTTAAATTACTACTAAATTTAATTAAAATTAAGTATCACCTTAGCAAAACAATAGGGGATTAGGCGTTATACCTTAGAATTAAGCTATTGTAAGTTGTAGTTAGTTGGTTTAGAAATTGCTCTTTAAATATACAAAATACATTTTAAAATGTTAAATCCATCTTCTATGAATTCTTAGGAATTGGCTTCATGGTAGGAATTACTCTCTGAAAGGTCTTTTTTCCTACTTATATCCTACTATATAATAGATTTCTGGTAGGGAAAAAGGCCTCTCAGAAAACAATTCCTATGCTGAACAGACTTTATTTATCAATTTACACTAGGATTCTACTAGGAAGAACCTTTTTAGAAAATTTAAACTTTTTCTTACAGTCAGATGTCACTTGATCTTCCACGTATTCATACGTTGAATCATTTTATCTTCAGCTGTCAGTTTGATAGATATTATCAATACCTAGAAGCTAAAACTAATAATATAGTAAACTGTTATCAATGTTGGCTGCAAAAAAAAATGTTTGAATTTTCTAAAAAACCTTCCCTGTGAAAGTTGGACTGTAGTTGCAAGTTAGCAAGCACAATTTAAGAAGGTTGCGAACACTAGGAAGAAACACTAATAAATACTTGACCGATCTGGTTAGTGTGTGTCATGATGTTCCCGCCAACCCTCGCCAGTTCTTGAACCCAGATCCGTGTGTGGTCGTGCTCACTGCAGCCGTGTCAACCGAAGCTCACATTCGGACATTTACTGTTTTCCCTCCACACCCCACCACCGTCAACAAAGAATAGGGAATGAGGAAATTCTATATTCTGTCGGGGAAAAAAAATCCATACACTAGAGTCGCGATTATCCGGCCCGGTTTTCGGTGTTAACAATTGCGTTTTAAAATAGACAAACTGGTACATATCCACTATAAAACGTTTACTGAATTTATTATGTAATCCATTTGACGCTCTATTTTCACTTGTTCCTGCTTTGGAGCCGATGTTCCATTTCCAAAATAAAGTACTGTATAGTAAAGATTTTAAAAATGTATTTCTCATTTGATTTTTACTGTATTCCTATTTCTATTAAAACAAAGTTAAATGTTCTGTGAAAATTAAAAAAGTAGGCAAACCCACATTGACAATCATTTGCACTCGGAATCCGTACTAACCGGATTTTCCAATAGCCATCCAGGAATGCCGCCACTTTAGTTCGGATAGTTGTGATTCTAGTATATGGAATTTATAAAACGAATAATTATTATTATCTTCAACAAACCTTACAAGTTTTTGATGCTCAAATTTTTTAGCACCACGTCTTACTACTTGTTGTAATTATACCCTAATGCACTAATTACGCTAATGGTTTTAGGGATGAAGAAAGTCATGTTTAGAGTAAGTGTACCCGCATTTGCGTGGAGAAATTGGAAAACACTTTTGGAAACATCACTCTCATTACACCGGACCGAGAAATGAACCTTGATCTGCCCATCATTTGTAGTCTAGTCTACTGAGAGAGTGACCCCTTAGACCATATGACCACCGAAGTGGGTCGAATAAAATTGAGTGGTACCATTGTAACCAATGATTTTAACAAAAATCTCGTTATGCTAGAACGGTAAGGTATGTATCGACCCTTAGAAGAAATAATTTTATTTAAATTTTTAGTTTCTTAATTCCCCCCCCCCCTACGTCACTATGTACAAAAAGTAGAATTTTTCAAATTTTTATTAAAAAAATCTAATATAATCACCATTGTGAATTTTTTAAGGTTGATTTACTTTTTTTAATCTAATTTGTTTTTCTCTTGTTAAACTTAGGATATTGAGTCTTTCACAGAAATAATTGTCATGAGATCAACTATGTTTTGTGCTAAAATCAATTATATATACTATTAACCATGTAATTAAAATTGTAAACGTCTGATCGATAAAAGTTTACTATAGTTATTGTTTTTAGATACATATATATATATATATATATATAAATAATAATTTTCTTAGTTTATCACATGTATACAAGACTTGGCATTAAATTGGTATATGAATTTAATCATTATTTTGATTGCAAATGTACTTAACTTAGATTTAAGTAGCAGGAAATGTTATAAAAATAGAACACAGAGAAAATGAGACTCGAATCTTCTGTCACACTGAGCACACTAACTTTTTTTTTTCAAGTCTTCATTCATGTTTCACTTTCCACATAGGTGTTTTTGTTTTTTTATTTTTATTTATTTATCTTTGATATATTCTGCGCTATTTCTGCTCTGATGTGCTATAATCATTGTTGCACATCTTTATCCATCATATGACAATGTGTAGCTGCTAGGTATAGTATGCATCCTCTTTGAGCAGGCCTACCTCAGCTTCTATTTTACTTCCGCAATTGAAATGGCAAACAACATGTATTACTAGTCATCTTTCTTTGGAAGCCGAGGATAAATCATTCCATTGATCGACTTATTACGGTTCTATATCTTTCAATACAAGCATTTATTTTATAAAGTACCAATAACTGTTGCAGTCATCTTTCGAATATTGGTCTTATAGCTCAAACTACATCTAGAAGTAGGAAGGTAGCTCTGCCATATGTTAATGATTTTATAACCTACCCATAGCTTTATCTCTTAATTAGGATATCAGCTATCATTTCCTTTTGGACACGTTTTATATAGCGGCAAATCATCACTCGCCGATAGAGGAAAGAAAATTCCCCATATAGCCTTTGACATTCAATGCCGCTGATTCTAGCACACAGAACAATGACTAAAATAATTTTGCATCTTATAAATCGTGGCACCGGGTCAGCCACTATTTTCTCTAAGATTATTTTTTTCTGACACTTAAATTTCTCAGCGAAGTTCCTGATCTCTTCTGGTAATGTCTCACACATTTAATTTTGGTAATTAATTTACCTTTGCAAAAATAAAGGTCAGCTGCACATGTTTCTAAGAATCTCCATCGAAAAAGAATTGAATATTTTTGAGATTACTTTTTTGATTACTTTTTTTTTACTTTTATTGTTGAAATCATGCTTATAATTCATTTCATACTCAAGGCTGAGTGCTTAAAGTACCCTTTTCCGTTTAAAAATGTGGTTCTGTTTTTATATAGTAATCATTAATCAAATGAAAATGATACATATTTTAAAAGTAGATAAAACATACTTAAATTGAGATTAAAAAAAACAAAGAGGTTTAAAAAAATACATTTAGGGTCGATATATACCTTAAAAGTAGATGTTATTCGGTAGTTTATAGTCCTACTCCGTTTGTAAGTGTGTTAAGCAAGATACGTCTTGCTATGGAACTGGAATAATGTGACCGGGAACTAAGATAGTATCTCCCTGTTTTGTCTCGACGGAAGACTTGCTCGGTGTTATATTTCGTGCCAGACACAATGTAATCGGACCTATTCATTTCTTCGTCGTTCGTTCATTCATTGAATGTTCGTTCGGAAACAGATTGGTTGCTTGTTGCAGCCCTTGCGAGGTAATAACTAACATGGGATAGTGTTAACGAGCGAGTGAGTGCGTGTCAAGGTTGCCAACCGCCTAGAAAACCGAAAAAACACAGGACTTTTTTTTTTGTGTTCGAAAAATCCCAGGGAAAACACAGAGACGTTCTAAAAAAATTTAAAAAAAATTGAATCTGAGATATAAAACTGCAAGCTTTAAGTATTAGGACTTTGCATAAAAGAATAGGTGAAATGAAGAAAAATAAACTCGCTGATTCGAACATTTCTTTAAATTAACATATTTTATGTTCAAATTTCTGGCATCCTCTCTTAACCATTTCATGAACTAGAAATTATTGTTCTATCTACTAAAAGCTTAACTGAAATTCGTTTTCAAATATGTATAATATATATTAAGAATTATACAATAACCCAACCCAACTAAACCTAACCTCCCATTCTTAAAATATTTAAGGTTTGGACCAAACCTGTTCTTCGCTTGTCATTCTCACGGATCGGTAAAAAAAAACTTGTCCAATTAATGAATTGGGTGGTGTTTGGAGTTGCCCAGTTCATCAACTAGTCATTCCATGAACTGAGCAGCACAATTGCTACCCAATTCATGAACCGAACAAGTGAAATGGACAATCAAAAAACCCAGTTTACGGGAATGTTTCAGTAATATGCCCAATTCATGAAATCGCCAGTTTCACTTTTGGGGTGTAATATATATATATATAATATATATAATGTATATTAGGTCTTTATCTATCGGAACGTTCTCCTTACGGCGATCCGACTATAGTATCTGGAGAATACTATTGCAAGTGCGGTTCATACCTATAATCCTATCCAAAACGAAATGAACTTTTTGGACGGTTATGAAAGTTACTAAAACATTTTTCATGTAGTTATACATAAAGTAATTTGATCTGCAACAGTCATTTATGTTAGATATTATCAATGGCTATGAAATAATATTCAATATTATAAAATGTTATCACTGTTGTTAGCAAACAAACAAAAATTGGGGTTTTCCAAAAGTTCTCTACCGCAAAATCCCAACTATACGCTGCAATGCCCAAGCTATACTATTCCTATTGGTTTGTTTCAACTTTTCTTTCTTTCTATTTTTAGTTAGGTTTAATAAATATTCAGTACCGACACAGCTCGGTCCCTCCTGCATAATGGATTATGGTACTCTCTAAGTCATGCTGGGTGTAATCAATTGTTAAGACACATATGGCGCTTTATCTCTCCTCCGATCCTTCCTCGTCTTACAAACGATCAGTCAAGGGTGAAAACTTGATTGAAATCGGTCCACAAGTTGTTTATTGGTGGTGATCGGTTTAAAACGATTTGAATCTTCAGTCGTCTACTTGTTTTGTTTGGGGATGCGGGGTGATTTCCCCAGTGCAGCTGATAGGGCTAAAACCTTGACGTCTTGGCTCAAAGTCATAAAATCCGTGCCGTCAGCCCTGCTGGTTTTTTAACATCGTTATTTTTTTATATATATAATATTCGCCGCTTTTTGGCGCGTTTCTTGCTATACGCATACTTTAGCTACGCTTATGAGATAGGGATGAGGAAGGTAATATTTTAGATTAAATGCAACCGCTTTTGTTTGGAGAAAGAATGGGAAACCATTAAGAAATAAACATCATTAGTAATTATACCCAAATGGGACTTGATCCCCGATCTCACTGTTATCAGCAACCCAGTCCATCACGAGAGTGACGCGTTAGAGTGCATAAATGGGCAACATATTTCTCAATGGAGCCACCACAGGTGTGGCGAATGAGGAGTGAAAGTCGCCACACAATGTAAAAATTGAGAAAATATATTGCTTAAACGAACATTTAAAATAGCACACTCTGTTAGCACAAGTTTATTCAAGACATGTACCTACACTTTGACTACTCACTTACAACTGCCTAAGACGCAAATGATGACAATTGTTTTTATTGAAAATGTAAGATAATTTAGTACAAAATTTGACAATCCTTTGGCCTGAATGTAGAGAGGAAACCAAATGTTGGTAAAGGGATTAGATGGCAGTGTTGCGTCAATGACCCGTTCAAAAAGTGGAATGCCACATGTGGCGATTGGCGACAGGGCTACCCACCCCGGAGTTAAACCATGCGAGCAACGATGCGGGTAACACTATTATTGTGGGTTCACACGTTCACTGAAAAACGGGCGCATAACAGAAACGTGGTCACGTGACGAGCTCTAAGCCAATCACAAGATTTCCACCTCATCGGCAAGGGCTGTTCAGCTAAAGTTCAACTCATCTCCACTTTGTCCGCTCTACTTGAGATCTTCGGGCTTCGTCACGGGAGAACTAATCGAATCTCAAAACCAACCATCTCAAATCAGGGTGCGCGCGCATTTGAAAGCGCATGCGCTGTGGAGCTAGAAGCAAACAAACTTCTTTTTTCACTTTTTTGGGGAGATTTGAAATAACCCGTTGGTGTAAAGCGTGTGTATCGATGTATTGGATTGTGTCACGACACAGCGTCATAATTTGAAAATATCCGTCGGGCAGTGATCTAACATATGTTTATTCACTAAATAAAATATGTTGATAATTAATCAACTGTTTTAAGTTAGCATTGCAATGCATCATAGGTCAAAAAACCGCGTGTGAATATTTCCGTCACTAAAGTAGTTTCTGCTTTCTATTTAAAACGAAAGTATTAATCGAGTTTACTCTTTGGAAAAAAAACTAACGCTTGAACAATTAATTGTTCATAAATATCGAAGCTTTAGAAGATGTAAATGATCTTTAATTTACGGATATAGCAGCATCAAGTATCATATTTTGAAAATTAAAAAATGACACCTGGACACAGGAATCAAAGCAGAAATATTTGTCTTAGTACGCCATTACTCTACGACTGAGCTATCCAGGATTCTTCTCGTGCTGAGGGTCATTCTTTACTCATATTTTAAGGCAGAGTCTGTGATGGACGTGTGGATATCATCGGCTACTATGAGCTATCTTTGATTTTACAGCCACCGGCGAGTCTTGTCTTAAATATAAGTGATACTGATAAATAACTCTGTGTTGGGGTGAATCCTTGAATCCTGGATAGCTCAGTGGTAGAGTATTGACGTGTTAAACCAAGGGTCCCGTGTTCAGGTGTCTTTTTTACTTGATAAATACCGTCACTCTTGTTGGATGTATTTGTTAATGATGTTACTACGGCCGATTATTTTTACAAAAATAATTTTATCTCTGATAAATTTTTGGAAGAAAACTGTCAAGATTTTTCTAAACATATTCTGCCGGAATTCCCCTTATACTCTTATCAATCCTACACTTCTTGAAATCTTTCTTGTGACTTTATAATTGGTTCTAGTGAAAAAACCGTCAACCAAAACCCCCATGCCGTTAATTTACACAAGCTAATAATAAATCATATACCACATAAGCTACATACATTTACGATTATCGAACCCGGGACCCTGAAGATGGTGGTGATAGGAGCTACCAACCGGCGGTGATAGGAGCTACCAACCCGCAACTGTGGCCACGTGGTCTGAATGTTAAGCTAATCGCGTCTGGTTTTCCAAACACAGAACGGTCTGAGTTCAAATCCTATTGACTTATTTAACAAATCGGGGACACCCACTTCAGTGGCCGAATGGTCTAAGGAGTCACTTTAGTGTTAGACTGGCCTGCTGATGACGGGGAGATCGGGACTCGAATCCCGGTCGGGTCATTTCCGGTATTAAACAGTTTTCCAATTTCCTTCCATGCAAATGTGGGTATATTACCTCTAAAATGCTTCCTATCCTATCCCCACACCTTATTAGAGTAAATGATAATATATACATATAGCCTGAACAGTTAGTAAGACGCGGCGATATGAATAAATAGAGGACAAAAGCTTTATTTTGGTCAACGAATGGCCACCTCACTCAAGCTAGTCTCTGGATAAAGTGAAATCGATATTCGATTCACTTTGTGCTTTACGAGCAGTTGAGTCCTCCTCCTCCGTTAGTAGAAAAGTATAGTCCACACAAAGGGTCCTTTTTTGACGTCTGGGGAGGGTTGTAGGGGGTGAAACTTTATACTCTTCCAGTCCGCCCCCCTCCACCACAGGGATCTAGGAGAAGATAGAAGCGCTCTACATATGGGGGAGGGTTGGTTTTTTTTTATTTCCGAAATAAGTAATGTCTTATCTTTGTATTTTAATATGAGCCCTTGCATAAGAAGGATAAGGGCAGTATATATGTGCGTGTGTGCGTGGTTGGAGGGGTGGGGTGGGTGGGTGGAGGGGTTAGGGTGGGGGGCCAGACTGTCGTTTGTCTTGGCTCGTGTTTTTCAGCTACCATATGGTGGGAGCGAACAGGGTGGGGCTGGTATGACCCATTGGGGATGACAGCGGTCTATGTCACCTTGGATCTAAGGGATGATCGCGAGATAAAAATGGTATTCTCGAAATTCTGTCTTTAAAAAAATAATCCGCTGCATCTTAATTACTCGTTCGGTTTGTCTTTACGCATACATTAACTATGCTGATGGAATAGGAACGAATAAGGTAGAATTATAGAGGAAATAATGTACCCGAATTTTGGTGTGACAAAGGACTCGGAGAGTATTTAGGCATACAAACCTTCTCCAGTGGCCGAATGGTCTAAGCCGTCAATCTCGTGTTAAGACTGGTCTGCTGATGACGGTGAGATCCGGATTCAAATCTTAGCCGGGTATATTAAGGGTGGTTTACCCTAAAGTGTATCCCACTCACTTTCCATGCAAATGCGGGTAGATTACCTCTAAAATTCCTCCTTCCTCATCCTTATCCCCATTAAAGTAATTATCATGTATGCATGTAACCTGAACATGTAGTAAGACGTGGTGATTTAAAAAAAAAAAAGAAGAAAAAAAATAGTTTTCACAAAGGTTTAGCTCACCTTTGAGAGACTGGTTCGAACCCCGGTTGGGTAGAATCTGAGTCCTTGACGAGGTGCGAGTGATATTGATCACACTGGTCAATATTGTTTGAAGCGCATTTAAAGTAGTTACTTCATGAAAATGAATTTGTTTTGGCCAACATCCTTCCTCTCTCCATCTTGCTGTCAGTGACTGGAGTGGTGGAGGAGGGGGGGAGGCTGCTGTCAGAGGGTGGTAACGGCAATGTCTATCACAGACCGTGTGGATATTGATGAGTGCGCTAGGGTCGAAAGGACGAGGAAGGGCATTGAGGGGTGTCCAAACACCTAACCAACACCAACATTCATTTTTTTTATATAATATTTTGTTTTTATTTTTTATCACCACGTTTTTTATTACCTGTTCAAGTTGTACCCATACGTGATAATTATTCTAATGGAGAAATGATGAAAAGGGAAGCAATTTAGAGGTGATTTGCGTGGAAGGAGAGTGGGAAATACTTTAAGAAAAACCATCCTCAGTAGACATGACTAGGATTTGAACCCTGATCTTCCCATTATCGGCAGGCCAGTCTAATACGCGAGTTGACGCCTTAGACCGTTCGGCCATTGAAGCGGGTATATCTAAAACCAACTAGCAGTGCTCAGTCCACATAGATCCAAGGTTTTGATTATAATATCAAGGGACCTATTGACATATCTGGGCTATAGCGGACCGTATAGCCAGAATGTAAAGGACTAAGTGCTCTAGATCCTTTCTTGTGTTTTTTGTGTTTTTCTTTTTTCAAAAGAAAGAATGTTTTACTTTAGGTTGAAATACAGGGAAAAATCACTCATAAATTTGCTCAAGTTTCTCACTTGCACTACTATAAAATTACGTACAAGTTTTCATGATAGTTGGTCGTTAAAAAGGGGAAATGGTCGACTTGTACTGAATTGAGTGCTAGAACATCTCCCTTATGTGTGACATTAGTTTGGGCTCGCGCCGCCAGATGCGAAGCTAATGATGTCTGGGTGAATATACAACACGATGACAAATGATTCCAGGGGTGGTCTGGCTGGAAACAAGATGGTTGCTCTTGGTGCGGCCCACCGCCATGTTCCTCTAATGATATTAAACCTCGTCTATACCCTGATTTTGTTAGGAATTCCGTTCTGGAAGGCCTTATTCCGTGCTCGAATACTATTGTACAGTAATATTTTGGTAGAGTAAAAGGCCTTCCAGAATGGAATTCCTACCAAAAGCAAGGTATACAATACATACATACTAAACTCGTGTCACCTATTTGGGAAGTATAATATTTTGTCCACTCACATTTGTCGAAATAATTTTAGAAAACTATATATATTTAATCCACATATTCAATATTTTATTTTTTATTTGCATTTTTAGTTAAAAGACCGCCTCTGTGATCTAGTGGTTCATAGTTCCTGGCTACAGATCCAGAAGTCCCGGTTTTGATCCGCGGAGCTTCCAGATTTTCTGTGAAGCATTGGAACTGGAACGGGTTCAACTCAGCCTCATGAAGACAAATGAGGAGTTACTTGAATAAAGTAGCGGCTACGGTCTAGAAAACTGAGATTCGCTATGCTGAACATATGACATCTTCTATCCGTCTAAATTGGCACTATATTCACCAACAGACGGCGGCCACTCGGTTGGTATGGCTTGATTGCGGGCTGACGCTATGGAGTATTTTTAGTTAAAATAACGATAGCTTTAATATTATCATAAAAGTTTTTTAGGTATTGATATAAAAATTAGATACATTTATTTAATATCATTAATGCTTACATTTCGATTCGTACATAGATATTAATTTATTTGTTCACCTGTTATTGGTTCTTCGTAACCTTCCGTAAAGATAATCCTTAAGGGTGCTTGCTACACGGGAGAACACTTGAGACCAGTTACAGACGTTTAAAAATCCCAGATTATTTAAGAAGTTGTTTGATATGTTTTAATATAGTTTCCAATAAAATGTAAGCGAAAATTATCAGCAGGTTTCTGACCAGTTAAAACATAATTTTTAAAACACTTTAAGCTTGAAATTTAAAATTTAAAACTGGTCATAACTTTCACCCACATTTTGGCGAAAACAATATTAAAAATTTTAATATCAAACACTTTAATAAATCATCCGCGATTTCTAAACGTCTTCAACGTTTCTTAGTGTTCTTCCATGTAACATCTTTAAAATGGGGATGTAGAGACGCGAGAAAAGGTAAGTGTTTTTGCAGTTTTTGTATCAGAACCTTTTTTGGTCAAAATAAATCAAACATTGCTTCAATACAAACATAGAATTTAATTTTCTTCTTCCACAACTTGTGAATGTGTGGAATGCCAGGCCTCCACCGTGGTTCGGATCCCACGTTAAACTGTAGGTCCTCCATTTCAATCTCACAATCACCCTACATTAGCGTAAGTGCGTCAAACCCGAACGGGTAGTAAGACACGGTGCTAATAATAATAGTAATAATAATAATTTTCTTCACAAGGTGACCTCAACAGTTGTTGAGTATCTGTCAAGGATGACCTAAAATTTAATGACATTGTCATCTAATGCTGCTATGCTCATGACATTATAATCAAGAACTATTTATATCACTGTGTGAAGAAAATTAATCTCTCTATGTTAGTGCAGGAGAAATATTTGATTTATTTTGCCCAAAAATAATTTTGCTATAAAAACTGCAAAAACACATACCTTCTCTCTTGCTCCTTACATCCCCACCTTAAAGAATGTTAAAGTTGATCAGAATGTTACCGACTTAGAGATCGGAACTCGGCCAAATAACGCAAGCTGTCATTGTGGAGTCGACCTCTTCTGACATTAAAGTTAGAGAGTGTGTAGACGGGACTTTACAACTTGCAAGGGAACATTCAGTTTCCTCATTGGCTAGCTGTCGCACACTGATTTAATGAATGGACTTGCTCTGGCCCCCTCGTTCACTCTAAGTGGTACCAATCTACCGAGATTTAATTCTTGCTCTTCGGTCTAAATTAGCACACAAGAATGAAAGCTTGAAAAGCCCTATCCAGAATAACTATGTTTTGGATAAAATTATAATCCTTGGTTAGGTCATTATAGACAATTTGTTAATAAACTTTGGGTTTGAAAATATTTTTAACATATTGGCTAAGAGTGGCTGTCCACAAGTAGGTAGAGGATCCTTGTTTGATTACAGCTGGTGCTAAGCTTTTTCTTTTTAAATCAACAACCTGAAGGTTGGTTTGATGTGATTACTATCCATCCGGAGCTGGGCATGGTCTTAGCCCTTAGGCTGGTTAGTGCTGCCTGCACCGTCTGGTAGAAATCCCATGTACTAAGGAAGTTCAGGAAGTGTGGTGGTTTTCCGTTGTCTTCCATACTGAATTTCTATGAGCTAGTGCTAAAGGGCCTACCAATTTCTCCGGGGAAGGTATTTTCACATACCTTCCGGGTTTCTTTGACATTAACAATTGACTTGAGACCGACGGCTTTACTTCCACTCAGAAGGAAGTTGTGCTACTGATTTTTATCGCTTAAGAAAAATATGTCGACCTCAGCTGGGTTTGAACCCACGAACATTTGAGTCCTGAGGCAAGTACTTTACCTCAAAACCATTGATGTCAACGGTGAATGTACAATTTGTTTTAAAAAATTCAAATAGCACAGGGAATAAAATCACTTAATACTTCGTTAGTTTTGAACAAATATAATAAAATTACAGATCTGTCACTCTCATGTATCCATTTTGAATAAATATGTTCTATTTGTTTTAAATATTTTGCTTTAAATTGGCCTAAGCAGGCCGTTAAAATTATAACAGCATTAGAGGAAGTGGTCGTATATTATTTTTCTCAAATCTGAGTTCAATTGTGAATCTTTAACAACACGATAAGTGCTTATCGTAAGATATTTTTCCCACTTTTATATGATTTTATTTCCTTGAATTCTCATATTCTAGTCATTAAGTGTTAAATTAATTATGCGGGATGTGGTTGTTAGGTTTTTATCAACTTTTGTTGAATGAAATTAAATTGAATTAAAAATCTTCATCGTCAAAGCTCTAAAAAAAAAAAAAAAAA
>CABFWB010000582.1:102364-120222 GCA_902151455.1 Timema bartmani
TTAAAAATTACTTATTAAACAAACAAAAAAAAAAAAGCTAGAAAAATGACCTAAACTTCTGAACTGGCAAAAAAAATTACCTATAAAATATGCATTTCTACAAACAGGGGATCATGAGCAGAGTTTATGTACGACTGAGCATTGTCTCTGATGGACCAAAAAAGAGATGACATGTCATCAAAATCCGAGCCCTGGTAATAACTAATACATATAAGGATGTCCAGAACGAATAGTAGGCTGCAATGCACGTAAAACCAAATCCATACCATCATTTTTTGCAGGAATCTCATTTCGGAAGGCCTTTAATCCTACCAAAATATTACTACAGAACAGGATTTTGGTACGAAATAAGGCCTTTCAGAACGGTCTTCTTACCAAACACAGGGTACAGGTTTCTTTTAGTGTATAACGTGAGTGTACTCGACGCAACTCGTGCCGGCTTGTATCCTAATGACACTCCACTTGTTCTGAGGGTCTCTGTTTAGAGGACGTGAGCTCTAAAGTGACAATGTGTCCCTCCGGGGTCATCACTCATCAAGAGAGGGGTCGAGCCTCACATTAGCATTCGGCAGTCGCTGTTATACTCTGCTCGGCGAGAGAGGCGGCCGGATGTAAACAAACACGTTCAATACAGTCCCATTTTCAGAAGAAGGGCCGTTTGTATCTGACAGATAGAAAATTAACCTCGACTTTTGTATAACCCGCTTAGGTGGGTAAATGGTCTAAGGTACGGGGGTCTCCAAACTTTTTACTATGCGGCTCACATAATATATTTTACACATTTTTGCGGGCTAAAGTAACGATCACCGTTCTTCAAGTAGCATTATTTTTGCCCTGAATGCCTTGACATGTGCAAATAGATCATAAATAAAATTTGTTTCAACATGCAAATTTAGATTAAAGTCATAATATGGACAGTCACGCCTGTAAAAAAATGCCACTTTCCGAGGCCAGTCAGTGTTTGACATTGATTCTTCTCTGTGAGATATGAATCAATTTATATGTAATAAATTATATTCATAATAATTATTAGTCAATATAATTTTTTTTAATTAGGTAACATCTTTCGTAACTTTCCTTTTATAACCCTCTGCCGGGAGACTTGGAACTACCTAAAAATCATCACAAGCCATTCTGTTGTCGGTATAAGGGATGGCACCTGCGACTGAAAATGAGGGTTTGCAATTCCGACAGCACTCTGGCTTGGTGTCATGAGGGGAAGCACGCGTGCGGACAGAAACTGTACTTGTCAAATAAAGTGCGTGGTTAAGAAATAACGAAGAGAAACAATTAATTTGTTTTTTGATAAAATCTTGGAACGGGCCGAATATAATCTTGTGGTGGGCCGGATGTGGCCCGCGGGCTGTAGTTTGGAGACCCCTGGTCTAAGGCTTCACTCTCGCAATAGATTGGACCACCGGTAACGGGGAGATTGGGATTCAAATCCTATTCGGGTGTACTGAGGGTGGCTTTTCTAAAATGTTTGTCCACTCTCCCTCCACGCAAATTAGTGTACAATTCCTCTAAATTCAACCTTTCTCGCCTATAACACACTTGCGCAATTAGTATATATGTGTATAGCCTGAACGCGTAGTATGAACCTGCGCTAAAATATGTTATTTATTCATACGTCAAGTAATGTGATCTGCAATTATCACTTTTGATAACAAAAAATTCATCACGGTGTCATACTGCCCATTCGGGCTGTACGCTAATGTTTTAGGGATGATGAAGGTTGAATTTAGAGGAAGTGCACCCAAACTTGCGTTGAGGGTGAATGTAAAAACATTTAGGGAAAATCACCCTTAGTGCACCCTTCTGGGATCGAGCCCCGTCTTCGGTAGTCTATTCTATTGTGAGAGTAGCGCCATAGACCATGCGGCCACCGAAGCGGGTCTGACCATTGTTGTGTCTGGCACTGCGAAGATTTTCTATTCAGAGAAGTTGGAGGGGTGTTGTGTGTGTAAAATTTGCCGCCGTGATCTGAATAACCAAATTAGCTCTCACCGAGTTCATTGTTCATGGCACGGAGGTCAAGTTCTCTCGCGTTAGCGAGAACTGTGTGGTAATTGCTGCCTCCACGGAGGATGGGAATAGTGAAGACGATCTGAATATAGAAGTCGCGGTCAAATACCTTGAAAATAAGCCACTAAATGTCTCAAGTGGCATTTTAATTATGGTCCGTGGTGGAAATTACGTCATGAATATATATTACAAAATACCACGTGTTTAAAATTATTTACTGTAAAATCTTTTCATTGCGTGATTAATTCGTTTCAAAGGTTTCCGCACAAGTTAAAAACAGCTTAAATCAAATTATGCTTAAATACGATGTATTTTTTAAAATAAATTTTTGTTTTAAAGGATGATAAAATTTGGCTTACAATAAATACTGCGTAGGTTCACCAGCAAGACACAACTTTCACACACGGTAGAACCAAACAAACAAAATGGCGATGACATTATCAACTGTGCGTCAGTTTTGTAGGAACGCCATCTTGTTTGTTTAAAGTAGCACTTGGTAGATGGTGTTGCTAGTAATAAGTCAAAATACTCCAATCGCGTATATACGAATCCGATAAACTGAGATCCGTATAAGTTGAAGATTTACTTATACGGTTAAAAAAACTATGCAAATAAATTTTAACATGGCGTTTCACGTAATATATTCATGATATACGAACATAGGCTACCTATATAATTTATTTTTATAAAATCTCCTTTTCATACGAAAACAATTCAAATATAGTAATAAACATTCAAATAGTTTATAATGTGATATTTAAACTATTAAGAGTTTGATGCACAATAGGGATACGTGTTTTTGGTCAAAACGCGCTCCAAAAATTGTTTGTTTTCACCGTGTGTTCGGGTTATACGCATTTATTATAATTACTCTAATGAGGTTGGGATGAGGAAGGAAGCATTTTAGAGGTAATCTACCAGAATTTGCCTGGAAGGAGAGTGGGAAATTATTCAGGCAAAACCACCCTTATTAGATCCAACTGGGATTCGAATTTGAATCCCGATCTTCAGTAGGCCAATCTAACACAAGAGTGACGCCTTTGAACATTCGGCCAATGAAGCGGATCAAGAAAGTTTTATCGGTTTAGTTAGGTGTAAGATTACTTAAAAATTTGTAATTTTAAAATAAAATTTTCATTCATAAAATAGATAATATATAAAGGCCTTTATTGTTTGAATTCTGGGGTAGAATAAGACACCCTATTTCTGCGCGTAATGTTCATGCTTATAAATCCGCCTTTGGATTACCAACAGAATGCTTCTAGAAACAGACTCAAAATGTAGATGAACTATCAGTTTTGACAGCTGGAAGAAGTTGCCTTTTTGTCAATGTTGGTTTCTCTAGATTTTTTACTTATCTTTTTTTAAATTACATCCAACACACTGGTTACCAACGATTTGTTTGGATTCGTTTAGAGTTCATGCACCCGCATCATCGTGGATTGAGTATGAGAAACCCACAACGATAAATCATAATATGTAGTAACCACCCAAGTACGCTCGGCCGACATTCGAATCTCAACGTCCCCGTCACCGGTGATCCTGTAAATTTCGAGACTGACGACCTAGACTTTGCGATCACTGGTTTGTGTTTTAAATACTATACTCTGTTATTTTGGCGACCCTTTCATTCATAACTAATTAATTTACTAACCTTAATAATATGGTAAAATGTTATCAATGTTAACTGACCCACTTCAATGGTCGAACGGTCTAAAGCATCGCTTTCGCATTAGACTAGACTACTGATTACGGGAAGATCAAAGTTCGAATCACGCTCGGGTGTATTGAGGGGAGTTTTCCTAAATTACTTTCCCTCCACGCAAGTGTGGCTACAATTCCTCTAAATTCAACCTTCCATATCCCCAACACATCATCGTAATGTGTACGTACATATGCGTACAACTCGAACAGTTACTGAGACGTGGTGCTAAAAAATTATTTTCTAAAAGGCTCTTCGTATGAAAATTGGGCTGTCACAGATTTTCAGAGATGTTATCTTATCATGAATCAAGGAAATCGCTCTACGGACACTCGACTGTTTATAACCCTCGAATTGTTTATTTCTCTCCATTGACCTACCGCAAACATCAACAGTCTATATGAGTCCTGTTGTCCCGTTATTTCTTGACCAGGATGTTTTCATTGATTCGCTGGGCCCCGCTCTTCAAGTTCTCGGTGTGTTTGTTCCCTTCCCATTCATAAGAGCGGGCTGCTTGCTTCTCTTTGTGCTTTATGCATGTAAACTGATTCATTGACGGCGATGATCTCATTGTCAAGGTTGGGCGACTCTTTTATAACGTGGTACCGCGTATGACTTTTATAGTGAGATTGCCTGCCCGCACAAATAGCAGCTGCATGATTAAGGTGGGATGTAGGGGACGCGAGTTAAGACCAGTGTTTGTTTTTTGCCGTATTTATAGCAAAACTTTTTTTTTTGTAAAAATAAATCAAATATTGCTTCATTACAAACATAGAGTGTAATTTTCTTTCCATGGTGACCTCACCATTTCTTGAATATCTATTAAGAGTGTCCTGGAATTTAATAACAGCATTTTCTCTTCATTTAAAACGTTTCTCATCTAATGCCGCTATGCTTGTGACAGATATTCAACAATGGTTGATATCACCATGTGAAGAGAATTAAAATCTCTGTTTTTACTGGATTTATTTTGGCAAAAAAACTATTTTGCTATTAAAACTGCAAAAATACACTCCTTTTCTCGCGTTCTCTACACTCTTCTCACATTAAACAGGGCTTACCACGTATCTGAAGAACCAGGAAAACGAGATAAATTTTTGTATCTGGAAAAAAAAAATGGGAAAACTCGGGGAATTTTGCTAAATTTAGTGAAAATACTGTAATATTTGTTAATTTGGGACATTTAACTAAAAGTTTAAAAATTATAGTTCTTAGGATAGATGAAGAAGTGAACTGAAGAATTAAGCGCATTGATGCACACGTCTTACTGCCCCTTAAACAAGTTTTGTGAAGTGACAAAAGCTGTATTTCCCAATCAATCCTAAATCATCCTGTTTTAAACATAAGTTAGATGTCTTCACACTTAGTCAATTTGATGACAAATAAAATGTTACTACTCTTATCCTCAATACAAACTGGCTGAAAAACGGGGATTTCTTCTGGAAAACCTGGAAAGCACAGGGAATTTGGTAGTAAGAAAATAGTGCCATCTCTCTTAAAGGGTGTTGTGGTTTGAATCCCATCTGGGTGAACTAAAGGTGGCTGGCTTTCCATGTTATTTTGCTTTTTCCATCTTCATACACTTCTTTAAAGAAAAAACTATTGTTATAATCTCCAACCTTTAGAATGGGCCGTTCCCTTTCCCCTCACCCCCTCCTTGCTCTGCGTCATTCTAACCGTCAGAGCTATCTGCATATTACTTATACCAAAATTATAACTATATAATTTAGAGGAAATGCACTCAGATTTTCATGAAGGAAGTGTGAGAAATCATTTAGAAAAAAAAACATTCTACGGTACACCCGGCCCGAGATTCGAACCCTAACCTCCCTGTCATTGCAAAACTAAACAGGGCGATACTGATGACGCCTTTGTTTGCGTGTTCACTGGTGTTGAATCTACAAAAAAATACAAATAAAAGTAGAGCATCCATCATTGGCAAAAGTAAGATAGTTCACTTTAAGCTATTAAAGTTGACACTATCTATTACAAGTGACAGTTACAAAACACATGACTTAGCGTATGAATACATGAAAGTATATCTGATATATATGGCTATGAAATAAGTTTCTACATTTGGCGATCCAACTATATCTATCACCTTACGATTCTAGTTTTAAATAATCATTTTTTGTACCAGTTTTATGAATTAGGAAAATCAAAGGGAAACACTTAGCCATGATTTCATTGTTTGAGTTGAAGGGTGGCTAGGTTAGCGTGACGGGTCACGATAAAGGTGGTGGGAAAAGGTGAAGATAGTTCCCAATATGAGAGGGTAGAAATCAACGTTACGTCACACATGGGTCACCCTCTTATATTATTCAGACAATGACCTCACCGCATTCGTCATCACTTTATGGATAAAATAAGCGATGCACAGTAAAAATCTTACGTACTAAAACTTTTCTCTAATATCCCCCCCCCCCCCCTCCAAACCCCTTCCCCCCTTCTTTTTTCAACCTCTTTTTCAAAACAGGGGGACCTGAGCCGAGGTTTATTTACAACGACGAATCTCTGAGGGGCNAATTAACAACTAAAAAAAATTAACCAAATAAATCTATGTTATAGTCATTACTAATTGTACGGTCAGGTGTCACGTAATATCTCACTATTCAATTGCCTCGCGTGCGTATAACCCGAATGGGTAGTAAGACGCGGTAATAATAATAATAATAATAATAATAATAGCTTCGCGTGTCAATCACCGTCAATAGTTGATTTAAATTTTTACATATAATTTAATTACCAAAACCTAACAAAAAAACCCACAATGAACGAGATGCTTTTTTTTTTTTCTTCCAAATTTTCTAATTAATTTCTAAATTACTCTCAAATTTTGAAGGAATTTTTTTTCATCAAAAATTTCCCGAAGGGAAACCTCCCGGCCCGCCCGGTCTCGTGAAAGCAGTTATCACCCCCCTCACGAAACTCTTGCCCCCCTAACCCCCTAATGAAAACCTCCCTTCAGGGCCAATAATATGCTATTTATATAACAATGTGAGTGCCCACTTCTAAAGTGGTTTAGTATAGTTAAAAGTATGATTTCTGGTTTTGTTTTTAACTTTCGGATAAATTACCTAAACAGATTCTAAATTACGGAAATAACTTTATTTGGCAAACGTCTTTGATACGTAGGTCTAATAATAAATTGCAAAGGTAGGTTCAGCTGTCCTACAGAGCATGGTGGTGTATGGAATTATTAATATATTTAATAGGGAGGATGGAAAGGGGGGGTGTTAGAGATGGGTAGTTTACGCCCGTGAGATTCGATATGGGATACATCCAAGAGGGTAGGTACGTAAAATAGCACTGAATAATCAGGGCCATATTTAGGGCTAAACACAAGCGACCCGGACGTTAAGGACACGCGATTTCGGAGTGCCATTTTTATTTTAGATGTATAATATAGAATTTGTATAACTTGCATTATGCACCAACAGCTTTTGGGGTACCAGGTTGAAGAGAATTACATCTGATGGTACACGAACAAAAAAAGTAGAATAACACTGGGCTACACACTCTCTCACACAGAATGTATGTTGTTTGAAATGAGTAACGATACTAGTAAGGATAGTAGGAAAAGGTTAATCTGCCCTTAAAAATACACGTCTTGAACGTGTCATGCGGTCTGGATCAGAGCTGCCGTTTTCACGGATTTTATCCGGGTCTTTTACCCCTTGAATTTTAGAGGTATAAAACGGTTGACAGGAAATTTCATTGCTTTCAAGGCTACTTTCACTTTTTTTGATGTTTCAGAGGTCACGCTCGATTCGTACTTCTCCTATTGAAATATTATTCTTAAAAGATCGATTTAGATCGATCGACTTTTCAATTATCGCCATTAAAATTGAACTAATTAGATCCGGGTGAGGTTAAATAACATTTGTATGGACCTTGCAGCTATGTTTGTTCCAAACAAGATAGCTAGAGCATCTATCTCACTCACTGTCGGCCATGTTTACATGTTGAATCAAAAGAAAAGTGATATTAAAATGGGGTAAAGTCATATGAATTTACTAGTATTGGAGCTAAGAATCGAGGAATCGAAAATAAACTTGATCATCAATTCTTTTAGTAACAGTAGCCTTATAATAGAGGGTGTTGAGATACCAAATTTGACGTTTTGAACACATGTTCCCCCGCCCGCCCATCCACACCCCCAATTTGTCCTCTGTTTGCAAATGTTGTCATGTTTAAAGATGACAAAAAATAAGGTGACAAGCTTAATTTTATTTTAATAAACTTAACCAGAACAAAGCTGTAAAATCGTGAGGTATTTTGTCTCATAATTTACCATTCATCGTTAATAAAAAAAATCCGCACTTTCTAAATTTGTGCTTGTATATATTTTCAGAATGTTACATGATTTTTTTTTTATTGCCAAGGACAGGACTTTTAAAATAGATTGGGGACAGCTCTGGTCTATTGGTTATTGAAACAAAGTGTACACTTGAGCCTCATTGTGAGGCCTCGCCTGTTGGGTCCCTTACTTCCTTTCTATTTAATTGTCTCATCCCTCTTCCGAAGGGAGGAAACGTACCCTGGAATACATTTTTTTCATGAGAGTGGGCATTGAGGGGAGCGGGAAGTAAGTTGAGCCCTTTATTGTGTTAAATTTGTCCCCCTAAGTAAGGGCCGACACGTTATAAATATGTCTCTCTCTCTCTCCCCCTATACCCCCTTCTTTCTAGGTTTAGGGTGGCCTTGTCTTGGTCGTAGAGCGGTCACTGCCTTCTAAATGGACGGCTTCCCCTACAATGCCAGGATGCGTTTCGGCCGTTCGTGCTGTTATCTAGATAAAACATTTAATTACCAATTTAGCTACTCGGCAGAATTAAAACTTCTGGTGCGTAGACACTGTGTGAGTAAATTCCATCACATATCATTGAAATTAATGGCAAGGGCTACCAACAGGATGCATATATTTCAAATTAAAATAAATACATGTACCAACAAAAAAAAAAGTCTAACAAAAAGAAAATTAAGAAAGGAACTTGTTTAAATTTAATACTTGAACACTATAAACCACTACCTATCACTATATTATTATAACGTCTGATTGAAAACACGATAAGTAAACTGGTTTAACTTATTTTTTCACCCGTCCTGGCTTAGGTCATTTAATTATACTTATAAGTCAAGGATGAAAAGGAAAAATTTAGAGGAAGTGTACTTGAATTTGGGTGTAAGACGAGAAGAAAACCACACTGATAAAAGAGAACCCCCCCACCCCCCATTTAATCGATATAAAATTTTCTACACTGTATCAGGAATCGAACTATGACCCCTTGCTTAGCTAATTTTTTGGACGCGCTACCGACTGAGAGGATTCTAATAGTAAGCACCATATATGATACATATATATCCTTACACATTTTTTGTAGTCGATATTGACATAATTTTACTATATTATTAGTATAATTAATATTATCAATCAAGAGTGAAAGCTGTAGATCACATGACCTGTCGTATACCTATATTGAAACAGTTTTAGTTTAATTTGAAATTGTCATGAAGTTACTTCCTTTCAGCTATAACACGTGTGGGTAGTTTTTAACTTTTATTTTTGTCTGTAAAATGTCTTATAATCTCTTTATCTCCCATCATGTGTACAAACATCTGTCCTATATATATTGTGATGTAACTGGCCCTGTGAACATTGGAAGCTGACCCCCAAGGTCCTAAGTACACTTACAATTGATCGGGGGACCCGCTTTGGTGGCCGCATGGTCTAAGGCGTTACTCTCGCAGTATACCAGACTGCCGATGACTGGTAGATCGTGGTTCGATCCTGGTTGGGTGTACTGATTATAGTTTTTCATAAATGGTTTCCCACTCTCTTTCTCCACGCAAATACGGGTACACCTCTTCTAATCTCAACCTTCCTCATCCCTAACCCATTGGCGTGATTAGAACTTAAGCGCATAGCCTGAATGGGTAGTAAGACGCGTTGCTAAATTAATATTTTTTTTATCATTGTGGCCATGTTTGTTTTCAGATGTAATTTTGTGTCGCGGCTATTACGGGAAAATACTTGTTTTGTAATGACAGTTCCGTTATGAAATGACGTCATTGTTCAAGGAAACGGCTAAAAGTACCGATTAATACTTGATAAGTATCATCTATTTAAAAAAAAAAAACATAAGTGCTTCGAAAGTTGTTCTGAAACATTTAAAAGTGAAAGCGAATATTTGTTCATAAGGAATTTTTAGGTATACCCCATTCACGGTAGGAATTACTCTCTGAAAGGTCTTTTTTCCTACCTATATCCTACTATATAATAGCTTTCAGGTAGGGAAAAAGGCCTTTCAGAAAACAATTCCTAAGCTGAACAGACTTTATGTGCACAATAATGAATTTTGTATTATGTTATAGCTATAGTTTGTATTTTATATTGAGGCTCTTCCTATTAATATTAGAATATACCCATCCTATATTGGTTGACATGTTGTGCACACATTACTAGTCTCTCTAGTTGTGTGAAAAAACTGTGTAATAGTTTGGTCGAGTGGCACCTTCCTTTTTCTCTGAATGTCCTAAATATAAACTACTCCTGTTTAGGAACAAGACAAGGGTATGATTTATTGTCCCTTATTGTTTGGCCCCGCCCTTCATTCTCCTCTCCTTTTCCAGTTCTACCCCTCCCTATCTCTGTCAACCTTTTAGCTTTTATTGTCAATCCGTCCGCGCCAACCCCTGTCCTATACTAAGGAAAAGGAAGACTTATTTTGTGTATAGACTATTATAGGATAGTGTAGCCAAGAGAGGGTATATCTATCTCTCTCTGTCGGTCGTTGAAGCGAACTCTGGTTCTTATCTGTGGCGCGCAGCGCTGCGTGTAACTTCGGGAAGAAACGCACGGACTCGGCTGTCTTGGTGAACACAGGTATAGATGGCGTCTGTTAACAACTCCGATGTGTACTTTTTTTTTTACTAGTGTCGTAGCATCTGTTGATGTGATAGTTTGCGTCGTCAAACTGGCGTTACGAGGGACGGAGCTTATTTTCTTCCCGTCTTCGGATATCCGCTGAACTGGATCGAAAAGCAAGTTACTTTACGTCTTTACTTCCTTCTTTGTATGTTGTTTGTTTAAAAACTCGTTAAATATACATACGTAGGGATTTTAGATATCTTTTTTCGGTCTTCTCTATTTGAAAGTGTACCAAGGATAACTAACTACAGAGACGCATTTTTGGAAAGTTTAGATTTTTATTGTTTTATTCTGTTAAGTATAATTAGTTCTGTTATCTTTATGAATGTCAGTTAAAAGCTGTATTTATTATTTTGTTCATGTTTCTTCCGCGTCATACTACTTGTCCGGGATATCACCTTATTTACACTTGGCAGGGTAGGTATGAGGATGATAGGACTTTGAGGAGCTGTACCCGCATTTGCGCGAAGAGAGAATGGGAAAATATTTCGATAAAAAATCACCTTAGCACTCAGCTGTGATTCAAACTCCCCGTTACCGGCAAACGAGATAAAACTAGAGAGAGACACCTTTGTTCGCATGCCCACCTGTGCGGCTCATAGCTTAACAACTAGCCAGTAGCCACTTCTACATTATTGCTTATATAATTTCACATAAGAAACTCGGATAATATAATAAATATCATCCATGGCGAATTTATTCATTAGTTAATACGGGTTTTTTATAATAGATAATATTTTTATAATGTATAATATTCCTTATAATATAATGATTCTTTGCAAATTGTAAAATGGTCATCACGATATCCCGACTATCTTTCGAACGACGACTATTTAAACCTTGGACCTGTTCTATTCATAAATTTAATGTGCCTCAAATACAGATCATGCTTAGACTTACATTTTGCTTCGGGCTGTACTTTATATTTTTACAACAGAAATAAAATTGTGGTGTTGTGATAAAATATCAACCCTACCTGCCCCTCTAGTTAACCGCTGTCCGTATTATGTCAGCATTTTTTAAAAATGTTACATTGATAGCACATTCCTTTTCACACTTTGCGAGTAAAATAAACGCCAATTTGGGTTTTATCATCATACAGCTTGTGTTCCAAGGCCGATATTTGAGACTGAAGGACGCGACACATTTCTTTTCCGCGCCATTAGTTTCGCTAGCGGTATAGTGAGTGGTGATGTGTTTCGTCGTCTGGATACAAGATGGCAGCACGGTATACGCGCTTTCGGTGACGTCACTTAAGGGAATGCTGTGAGAATGGATTTGCTTGTTTTTCTCAACGAGTTCCCGCAATAATGAATAATTCAAGCGTTTCTATAATACTAGGAAATAAATTGCTCTTTCTTTGTCAATTCGTGTGCAAAGAAAACATACCGATAAAATTAGTTTTGCTGTGTTGAGACGATTGAACTTTTTTTTAAGTCTTTTTTCCTTTTGTCTAAAATTGCCACTTTTTCCAAGATGTCACTATTGGCGATAACGAGTTTATTTATAGTTAAAAAAAATACATTCTAGCTTTGTGTGCCTCCAGAAGCTATCGGAAGGTTTTTCTTTCATTGGGCAACCTTGGCAAGAAATGTAATAACGTAAGACCATAAAGAAAGGGATAACAGAGATAGTATACATTTCTCTATGGTAAGACTAATACATTGAATACAGTCCAATTAGCATAGGATGAACTTTATCTGACAGCTGCTAGACAAGTTACTAGATCTACTTTCAATTATGTATATGTCCATTTATGTGATCTGCAGTCGTCATTTTTAATATATATTTTAAAACCTAGAAAATACAACTAAACGTTAAAATATTATCACTTTTGACGGAAAAAAAAGGGTTTTTGTTCTAAAGGTTCTTTCCTACTAGAATCCTTACATGGCAGGCACTCGAACCTCATTGACCGTAAAGGTAAAATTGAGAGCTGATCAGCTTTGATTGTAAACACCACTATTATTATTTTTTTATCACCGCGTCTTACTACCTGTTCAGTTTAAAAGCATATATGATAAATTACTCTAATGGGGTAAGGGATGAAGAAGGAAGTATTTTAGAGGTAATATATCCGCATTTGTTTTGAAGGAGAGTGGGAAACCATTTAAGGAAAACCACCCTTAATAGACCCGACCTGGATTAGAACCTCTATCTCCCCGTCATTATCGGGCCAGTATAACACGAGAGTGACTCCTTAGACCAGGGTGGTCCAAAGTTTTTCATCTCCAGGGCTAAATTTGACTATCGATTTGCACCGTGGACTGAAGATATATTTAGTAATCTCATCAACTTAATATAGACCTACACATATTAATTATTAATAAACAGATTTTATAAAAATGATTGATAACCATTCAATTAATAATAATAATAATAATAATAATAATAATAATAATAAGCTATTACAATTGGACAAGAATTAAAATTGATTAGTTCCCACTCAATAAAATAAAATAAATCATTAGTTAAAAAATTAGTACCTAATTTAAAAAGCCCTAAAACTAATATAAAGACTAATAAAAAATATAACTTAATATACTTAATGATATTTTAAATAAAATTACCTAATGTATTTTAATATACACCTTTGAAATCACAAATCAATATTCTATTTTAACTAATTAACTAATGGTTGTTAGAATTTTTCAAATTTTACTAAAACGAATAAAAAGTGTATTTACCCTGACAAAGCTGTATTAGGAAATATACACGCGCACAGACTTTAACAAAACAGCTTAGCATTATAAATATATATTTATACATAGGTTTACTAATCAAATAACTGCACAATAAAATGCAATCATGACCTATTTTAAATACATTTTTTTATTTGAATCATTAATTACTTCACATCTGCCAACGAGGTTTTGTTTCCCTTTAATTTTTCTCCGGGATGCTGTGAGGGTTACATACTTTAGTGAGCGCGGGCCGCACTTGGCCCGCAGGCTGCCAGTTGGGCCACACTCGCCTAGACCATTCAGTCACTGATGTGGTGGACAACACCATTACACGGTTATATCCGTTTTATACTCATTCATTTTCACATGAAGCTACTTTTAGAAAAAAGTATTTTTTGTCAAAATTGATTTGATAGCATTTTACTCTTTATTAATGTTATTTTATAGGTATTGATAATATCCACCATAAGTGACAGATATGACAATCTTAGCCCAATAGTGGAAAGATTAGCCAGTACTAACGTACCGTTGCCCAGGGCACGCCCGAACGTACTAATCGTACATCCTTTAGATGAAGGCTCTTTCCATGTCTCGACGAGATGAGGTGATGGTGATAGTATGAGGGTGTTGAACCAGTGGAAACACTTAGGGCGGTATGCAAGAACGTATAGTGAACGCGTAGTAGACCGATAGTATGGTCCTGAGCACACTATCGCTCCACCTTTTAACCTGCGTTGAGGCAAGCAAACCCACGCTAGTGTCAACAAAACATCCACTTAGTCAAGTTCTTGCATACGGCCCTTAGGGTTCGGCCAGACTGACAAGCGAGCGAGCGCGCGCGCGCCCAAGCGACTGGGTGGCCAAACTGGCGAGCACGTGATTAGCAGATAGCTCTCGATAGTTGTTGACGAGGCTCAGAATCTTGGTTCAGTGAACTGAGGGTGGTTTTTGACAAGTGATTTATTGTTGTGGTTTTCTCATCCTCTCTCCACGCTAATGGTGATTCTTATTTGTAAAGGCCTACTTTGATTATACTATTGAATTATTTTCACATATCAGTTATTTATATATATATATATATATATATATATATAAATAATATATATATGTATATGTATATATATAGGTATGGTTTATGATCTTACCAATTCATATAGGTCGTTAGTAGCAAGTGTGCTAAACCTTTCGATAATTATAAAAAAGTTGTCAAAATGAGATTTTCCTAGCACTCAATGAACCAACATACAATAATATTGCCTAGCGCCTGTAAACTAGACTGCACCAGGTCGAGCGCGCGCGCTCAGTCGCTCGCTCGCTCCAGTCTGGCCACCTCTCATTACAACCAATGTGTTCTCTTTTATATTTTGGTCACTCGCTCACTCGGTCTGGCAGTACCCTTAGACCTAACGTGAGCCTAATTAACTAAGGTACCAGGTGAGAATCAAACCCGGGACCCCTAGGCTCGTACCACGGAGCTGGTTGGGATGAAGATGGGAAAGCTAGACTTGTATAGGGTATAGAGGGTGAAAAAAATTAATTGAAAGACTACCCAAAATTAATCCAACACGAGAGTAAAGACACTTCGTCCATTGAGGAGACCAAAACCAGGTGCCTGATTGCCCACGACCAAGCAACCAATCACTCGAGGAGCTTTTGTATTTAAACAATACTTGTCGATCACGGCCAGGTGCTCAGTTTCCTGTGGGGTCGTTGCAGCGAACTTAGCCCGAGCTTTCATTTCCATTTGTGCGAGCTTAAAATTGCTATTTCCTTACGTTTTTTTATGCAAGTTTTGACTTTTTGGTGACAAGATGCCACAGACAAAGAAAGAACAAACGGCTAATGGGAACTTGTTCTTGAGGTATAAAATCACCTCTGTCTCTACAATTTACTCTCTTGAATAGTATTCGAAGTGGAATATAGTTTACGCAGCTCGGGGGAAAAAAGTTTCTAAACTCTCTAAAGCATATGGAGGGACAGGTAAAATATATGTAGCCCACAACGAGGTCCTCATCAGACGATGGCATTCTCGCGAATGATCAAAACTAGGTTTCTCGCGGGAACGAAAAACAGGCAAATAATCGTACGTGACCATTCGCTGACGATTTATCGCGTCGCGTTGGTTTTATTGGTGGACAAAGGGCCAAGCGCGTTCGGCCATGCGACCATCGAAACGGGTATTGTTATTGGTAGTTGTAGAAGTAATAGTGCGCACGTGTCAATAATAGATATCATTCATTATGAGCTACGAGAACGATACGAGAAGGATAGATTTCAAAGAAAAGAGCCATCACTCGCCTGGAGATAGTATTTAAAACTAACTCCATGGCGTCAACCCACAATCAAGCCATAACGACCGAGCAGCTGCCGTGTATTGGCGAAGATCGCCAGCTTCTGTGGATAGAGGGTGTCATGTGGTCAGCACAACGAACCCTACGGGTGTTAATCTCAGTTTTATAATCCGGAGCCGCTACTTCTTTATTCAAGTAGCTCCTCATGTGTTCTTCCTCCCAAGGCTAAGTTGAAGCCGTTCTAGACCTACTGTTTCACAGAATATCTTGAAGCACGGAGGATCTAACCCGGGACCCCAGGATCTGTAACCAGGAGCTCTGACTACAGGACTACAGAGGATATGCAATACGAGCATTCCATTGTTTCCGACAAATCTAGAGCTAGCATCACGCGTGGCCTTGAAATGTCTGGGAACGACATTCCCCGGCGACCTCGTTTCTCTGACCTCTGTCGCGTCGAATTTGGTCCAGCCAATGGAAGCGTCCCGGGAGTTCAGTTACCTCTTTCGTCGTCTGGGTAACCAACCCCCTCTTTCATCCCTTACTCCAACGCTTATTCCTCTCGTCCCGGGCTCGCTACCTCCTCCTTCTTCTAGCGTCCTAACCTCTTCATGCCGCTCGCTGCCAAACTTCTCCGGGGACGTGAGAAAACCAACCCACCCACCCACACGCCTTCCTTTCTTCGATTTATTCCAAAACTTTTTTTTTCTGTGGGAAAACAAAATCTGGTATCAAATACCAAAGTTCAGACCTAAGGAAATATCTCGTTAAAATTTTATATCAATATTTTCGATTTACACTGAAATTAATATTCCTTTTCAAGAATAGAAATTAAAACTTAAAAAAAAAAAAAGTCCATTGTGGTTATTGCTTTTATTAGTTTCTTGAATTAAATTTCGTCAAGATAGAAGGAAAAAAAGTAATTGTGTTTTAGGGTTAGTAATTATATTCATGGTTTTGTTTATGACTTAAAAAAATGTTTGTTCATACGCTGGTGATCACGTGGAATTGGATGTACGAGTGGGGGTTCGAATCTCGGTCGGGTGTAATAGCGGTGGTTTTTCAAATTCCGCAATGCTAATGAGAAGGTCCTGGATTTTGATGGCATGTATTTATTTTTTTACACCACCCCAGATGATGTATAGACCTACATAAATTATGTTCATAATCCCCTGGTTATGGAAACGATGTTTTACAGATATATTCTGGTTATTTTTTGTCATTTTGGATTTTTAGATAGTATTTTCTTGGTTTACGTCCTTGTCATTGTTAGCCATTTTTGAGTGATTTTTAGTCATATTTGATCAATCTTTCATGTTGAATAAGTATATTTTTTAAATACTATCGACATTTTATACATCCATAAATACTCAAACATAAATGTTTTACTCACACAGATAATGAAATGAGAAGATAATACCGGATAGGCGATGAACTTTGTATCCTCTTTGCTTGTATGATTGTAAAACACACATTCCCGAGACACTGCAACTAGGCTGGAGAGGGTTGCGTTGGGAGGGGGCAGCTATGTCTTCTGAAGCACATATTTGTAAATCAATATTAGATATAGAAGACTTCAACAGTTTAGTTGTCAGAGGCCATTCATTGTATTGATTATTTTTAGTTTAGATTTTGTAAAGTGCCTGTTTGATTTATTCATGTATGTTCATTAGGAATTTTAATTAAAATGTAAAGGTATATTGTGTTGTAAATGTAAAGTTTTTTTTTTTAGGATGTCTATGTGTAGAAAATTAAACTGAACGTGTCCACAGAAGCAACATTTTATTTATATTTGCCAAGAAACGAGCTCTTTTTTTTCCCTATAGAAATTGTAAAAAAAAATTATTGACCTTTACTCGCGTTTAATTCTACCCCTCCCTAGTTTCAACAAAAATGTTCACCATACCAGCAGCATATGTGAGTATCACATGTTCACACACTCGTACTGTTCCTATTACCATGAAGGGTAATTAATGATACAACAAATGTATAACTTTTTAACAATGGTACATGTATCCGATAATCATCTAGATCCACCCTCCATTTCTCCCCTTGTATCGTGCCCCTTTTAAATACTGAGTCACGTGACGCGATTAACACGGACACGAATGCGTGACGTCATTTTTTTTGTAACTGACTCAACCTGACAGTGATTGGTGGCAGTTAGAAATAGAGGGTGTATATATAATAAAAAAAGCTAATGGTCGTGTTTGTAGGGGGGGGGG
>CABFWB010000582.1:120317-147307 GCA_902151455.1 Timema bartmani
GGGGGGGGGGGACCGTACAGGTATGAAAAAGTTAATGGCTGTCAGTGCTAGGGTAAGCGGTGTCGGCACCCCTCGCACCACCCATCCAGAGAGTAGTTGTAGAGATGGAAGGGGAGAGGTAGGGTCGACTGAATCGTATCGATCTGTGCGATGTATCATCATCAACACGACCGCCAACAACAATGGACCAGGATGTGGAATGCTGCTCTCTCGCTTGATTGATAGCTCTGGGACGAGACGAGAGGGGATCGTGCCATACTAGTTTCTATAGAAGTGGCCCATCCCTGGATTTTGATATTAGAAAGTAGCATATCCCTCAATATTTATATTAGAAAGTGGCACATTCCTCAATATTTATATTAGAAAGTGACAACATCCCTTATATTTATTTTAGAAAGTGGCATATCGCTTGATATTTAGATTAGAAAGTGGCACATTCCTTGATATTTATATTAGAAAGTGGCACATTCCTTGATATTTATATTAGAAAGTGACAACATCCCTTAATAATTAGATTAGAAAATAGTGCATCCTTGGATATTTATATTAGAAAATGGCACATTCCTTTATATTTATATTAGAAAGTGGCACATCCCTTTATATTTATATTAGAAAGTGGCACATCCCTTTATATTTATATTAGAAAGTGACAACATCCCTGAATATTTATATTAGAAAGTGGCACATTCCTGAATATTTATACGAGTATTAAAAAGTGGCACATCCCTTGATATATGATATTTAGATTAGAAAGTGGCACATCCCTGTATATTTATATTAGAAAGTGGCACATCCCTGAATATTTATATTAGAAATTGACACATCCCTGAATATTTAGATTAGAAAGTGGCACATCCCTGGATATTTAGATTATAAAGTGGTGCAGCCCTGGATATTTATATTATAAAGTGGCCTAGTCCTGAATTTGTATATTAGAGAGTTGCCTACCGCTGTATTTATATTTTTTTAGCACGCTTTAATGCCATAAAATGATATCAACAACTTGATATAAGGGGTAGAAGCTTAATAAGAGTATTTTATTAACAAAATACACATGAATTCGCTCTAAGAAGAAATGGAAAACTACATTGTTGAAATACCCACTCCTCTGATTCCGGATATTGCTTGAAAACTGTTATCATTAAATGCATTAATATAAGAGTTATCCGCACCGTTAGGTACGTGGACTGAAGTGCCAGTTTCTTCTGGTCTAGTTTGCCTCTGACGGGAAATTCAGAAATCGAATTCCGGCCTGGTGTACTGAGATGACTTTCCTAAATGATTTTGTCATTCAAATTCGGGTAGATATTATACCTTCATCCCCAACTTTTTAGTGTAAATATTTGGATAGCCTGCCTGAATAGGTAGTAAGATGCGAAGCTTAAAAAATAATTACTTCAGCCATGATATTATGTTAGCACCTTGGGAGGAAGTGCATTCACATTTGTGGGGAGGGGGAGAGGAAAATCATTTTAGAAAACCACCCTCAGTACACCCGACTGAGACTGTAACCTCAATCTCCACATCATCGTCAGTCTAGTCCACTGCGGGAGTGACGCCTTAGACCATGCGGCCATTGAAGTGGGTTTGGGATATTTAAAGTAACATCTATTTAAATTTGTCACGTCAAACACGGATAATACCTACAATTTGCTTGCCCCTTAAAATTATTGTGGGCATATACTTTAATATTTATTGATGTTTTGTTTATGTTTTACCTTAAGTTATGTATAAAAAATCGAAACTAAACTAATGGTCCAACTTTTATGATTGAATAGGTTATATTAAAGAATTGGCCCAAATTTTGTTTAAAATTGCATATTTAATCTCATAATAAATATGTAAAAAATTGTTTGGATTTACCATAATTATAGAACATCTCTGCTCAAAATAATACTTTACTCTTATTACCAAAAAAACATAAATAATAATATAAATAATGTTAGTTAACTGATAGATGCTAGAAAACCCCCTAAAGATTGACAAGTCTGCTACCTACAAGACATAGGTGTATGTCGAGTTGCGTTCTTATTATTAGCAGGATCTCGGGACCGAATAGTCTTCTTTACTTGTAAGTAGAAAACAAAGTTGGAAATACAAGTGGGAAATACAGAAGTTGGCTAGCGTAGGGAATAGAAAGACTTGCCTTGATAGCCTCGGTTCATCAACATGTTTATCTTTTAAAATCAAACATATTTAAAAAAAAAATTCTTAATTGTTTTGTTAAAAAGCTCTTACATGGCTTTTTTAAAGTTTATTTACTTAGCACCGCGTCTTACTACTCGTTCGGGTTATACGCTTATGTATTAATTACACGAATGAGTTAGGAATTGGGAAGGTTGAATTTATAGGAAGTGAACCCGCATTTCCTCGAAGGGGATAGTGGAAAATCATTTAGGAAAAACCACCCCAATTCACCCGACCGAGACTCAAACCTCGATATCCCCGTCCTTGGCAGTATAGCTCAACACTAAACTAGCGCGTTAGCTAACTACGCTACTGAAGCTGGTTTGCATTGCTTTTAAATCAAATAAGTTACATATATATAAATATATATTTAAATTATATACATGTAGACTCGGTTTACCCTGAAAGATATAATCCTTACCTTGAACAATTACAGTATGGCCTTATCTTATAAGTTACACCATAGTATAACACGTCAAGGTAAGCTCAGGGTAAACGGAATATACAGTACATTGCGTCCTACTACAGATCCAGAAATCTGAATATTTCCATCAATATAATAGGTGTAAGGCATGTAGTATTTACAGAAAATGTGCCTACATTTGCGTGGATAAAGAATGAAAAACTATTTAGGAAAAATATATATTTTTTTAAGTACCCTGCCAGGGATTTTAGCTCCATCCTATTTACCACAGAAAAACACACACACATATCAAAACGAGATATAGGCCTACGTCTTTGTTCATGCGCTCATCAGTGCTACTGGCGCTTAGAGTTTCGATTATTTGACTACAAATTTAAACCAAAAGTCACAGGTTTAGGAGTGTGAATTTTTAGTAAATTCCACCAGCATTAAGACCCACATTGTAAAAGGGGAGATAGAGATCAGTCTTGCTATAATCAGTCAGGGTCAAACCAGGTCCTCAAGAGACTGGCGTGCTGACCGCTCATTTCTCGAGCCATTCGCACATGTTTCAGTGCGCTCGGCACATAAAGTAGTAGTGTAGAGCGCATGCGCACTGATTTGAGATGGTTGGTTCTGAGATTTGGTTGGTTCTCCTGTGCCTAACATCTCGAGTAGAGCGGACAAAGTATAGAATAGTTGAACTTCAGTAGAACAGCTCGCACCGACCGGAAATCTTGTGATTGGCTTAGAGCGCGTCACGTGACCACGTTTCTGTTCTGCGCTAGTTTTTCGGCGAACGTGTAATAAAGTTTTATCGTACGTACTGTCCCGGATTTATCGGAATAGAAACAAATGTCTCATTTCTCTCGATTGTACCACGCTAAGCGGCGGACATCAATCGTCTGGATCCTTCCTTCTTCCTCGCATCTCCTCTGCCTTTCTACTGATCCTCTTTTTATTACTGGCCCTGGTGAAATAAAAAGCGCGGCAGTTAAATCGAATAACAAACGACTTACTCTTGACAGATAAAGGCGACAGCGCGTGCCTTCAGCATTGCTTGCTAGATTGGATAAATATTCCAATAATTATTTTATTGATTTATTTGTTGGGACGTTTATTTTAATTATATGAAATATTCATTGCATCGTTCAAAACCCGAAGTATTTGTTTTAATATATATTTTTAGCACCACATCTTACTAGCCATTCGGGTTATATGCATACGTACAAATTACGTTGATGTTTTTAGGGATGAGCTAGGTTGAATTTTAAGTAATTGTACCCATATTTACATGGAGGGAGAGTGGTGACACATTTTAAAAAACAACTCCCTCAGATCCGAACGGGATTCAAACCCCAATCTCCTTGTCATCGGCATTAGAGTCTATTGCAAGAGTGAAGCCTTATGCCATGCTACCCACTGAAGTGAGTTAGTACCCTTTTAAAATGTAACATGTATTTGTAAATGTTGACAAACTTTGTTAATAAATATATTTCCCCCCTCATATGTAAGGAAAGTTACCATTTCCCCACATGGCCACATTAGAGGGACCGTCAACCAGAGCACCAAGACGCGTTGCAGTCGTCCATAAATCTCGATATATTTAAGGTGGCCGTCTCGGTCAGTGAGAAATTATCAGCCGCCGTCAGACCACACGGGTTTAAATACAATTATATGTGTCGTTTTCTGGAACTACTTCTCTAGCCTGTCTAAGATTATGCTCCCTTTCGCTCTTCACCTAAAACCACGCTTTGTCATGTCACTAGGAAAGATGGGGAAAGAAAACTAAAAGACTTTTCATCTCGAGGTAAAGAGGAAAGCTTTAATCTAGTTCTCAAATATCTTGCTTATGTTGTGAGCCTATCAAACATTTACTGTATTTATTAGAGCAGTGGTTCTCAAACTGTGGTACGCAAGCAGGCACGATAATACTAACATTTCCCCCTCAATTTGAAGAAATTATTTGTGACTATGTGAAGAATATTCTGAATTCCTTTGGATAAGAAGCCCATTCATTTTGGATAAAATTCCTGGAACCCTAACTAACAAAGAAAAAGAGTATTTGATATAACTATCTTGCGATGGAGGTTTGAAAATGGAATTTACCAAATTAGAGTTAGGTGAATTTTGGCTAAAGGCTAGAAATGAATATCCATCGCTGTCTATAAAAGCATTGTTGTTTCTAATTCCACCTATTTTTTTGTGAAACTGGATTTTATGCTATGGTGACAGTAAAAAATAAATTTCTTAGTAAACTGAATCTTAACCTAAATTTGCGCTTAAAATTAAGTACAACTGAACTCGACATTTATTCGCTTGTTTCATGCACGCAGCACCATCCTTCTCACTGAATTTTTAGACTATAAGAATATTGTAACTTTTTTTATAACTAAATAACAGATACTTTCAAAAACAGTTTTAATTTTTTACTGCTTTATCATTCTGAGACATAGCTCTATCCAAATGAAAATTTTAATAGTTCAGTGCGGTACGCAACTGATCCGCAATACACTTGAGTGGTACACGGGGAAAAAAAGTTTGAGAACCACTCTATTAGAGGAAGGCTAAATCTAGAGCCCCTTTTTTCATCAACTCAAGTCTCACAACTTCGTAAATATTCTTAGAAAGTCGTTGAAAATGAGCTAATGTTATAATTTTACACATTTTCTCTACTAATAAAACTCAAATTATAGGGTTGTTAAAGGAAAAAGAGCCCTGCTGGAATCTTTTGACTTAGGCGTGAACTATATTTTGAAATAAACGCATCGTAGAATTAAATATTGCGTTAGAGCTGAACGCTTGCGCGGCAATTTCTCGCTTGCCAGGGCGGCCCCACTTAAGAAGTAGTTAAAAATATGGTTCACGCCCAAATGTAGGCGAAAATGTATCAACGTGTCCACCATTTTAATCTAAAACCTTTCAGCTCAGGTTTTATATATTTTTAAATAAAAAAGGGGAAACAATTATAAGGGCCCTTAATAAATGGATGTTACAATATTGTTCCACGAAAATATAGAAGACAGCAGAAATTCATTTTACTGCTAATGTTTTCCAATCTCCATCAATCTCACACGCTATTCTCAGCCGTCCGTGTAGGTTTGTTCGAAATTGCCACGATATTCAGAGTTAAACTTTCATTAATTAATATTGTAATAAAAGTGAAATAAACTTGTCCTTTCACTTTAGAACGTTGGTGAGTTTTTCAGCAGTTATGGTGACCGCCTTGGTAAGCTATAAATTGTCGCGCAGACGTTCAGCTCTAACGCAATATTGAATTTTACGATGCGTTATTTCAAAATATGGTTAACACCAAAATAAAGCCGAAGGATTCCAACAGGGTTCTTTTTCCTTGAGAACCCTATATTTTGAGTTTTATTTATAGAAACCTATGAGTGAAAATATGACAGTCTCATTTTCAACGACATTTTAATCATATTTGCGAAATTATGAGACTGTAATTAATTAAAAAAAGGGCTATAGATTTAGCCTTCTTCTAACAAATACTTAATTGTTTTATAACCTCACAACAGAACCAGCAGTGAAATTTCCTATTTATTATTATTATTATTATTATTATTATTATTATTATTATTACTATTATTGTTGCTGTTGCTGCTGTTGTTGAACTACACGTTCGGGTTATATGCTTGAGTACTAATTACGCTAATGGTTTAGGGATTGGGAAGATTGAATTTGAGGAAGTGAGCCCACATTTGCGTGGAGGGAGGGTGGAAAACTATTTAGGAAAAACCACCCCAGTTCACCCAACCAAGATTCGAATCTCGATCTCCCCGTCCTCGGCAGTCTAGCTCAACACGAAACAAGCGCGTTAGCCAACTACGCCTCCAAGGTGGGTCTCCTTCCTTTTGACATGGCAAATGGTTGTAGGTGAAGGACGAAAGGAAGTATAGACTTATAAAAAATAGAAAAGTAGTTCAAGAAAAGACACAGACCATTATATTTTGAGCCGTGTGGCCTGACAGCGATTGATATTTTCTCGCTGACCGAGGCGGCTACCTTAAGGTTCCTAGTTTCGACTCCCGGTGGTGGTCCCAAAAAATGTATCACTCTAAAATGTGATTGGTTTCCAACTCTCTTAGCGATTGGTGATAAATTAAGGATCTGGTTGGTGTGTTCTCCCTCGAATATTGTTCTGATAATCCGCTTTTACGAACAGACATAAGTGCGTAAACAACTCGAATATAATACTTTATAGCTATTTATAGAACTGATTGTTTTTATTAGCATTGTAGGGCCTACGGCATACCGGGTGTTCTATTTTTTAATGTTTTCAGCTATTTCTCTCGTAAAGTATGCGAGATACGAAATATTTTTGAACAAAAGTTGTGTGCTTTCTAGGGAGACGTTTTCATGATTATTTAAGTGTAAACTTTGTTTTGTTTTTTTCATTGGAAAGCTCATTTGACAATAAAAAATTTATATCACATTTTTAACAGGTGTATGATATAAGATATAAATAATGATATAATGATCTCAAATCATTACAGTTCAAGAGTTATAGGGAGTCAAGCTTGTTCTTTTTTTTTTATGCCTTTTTGCGTTCCATTGTTAAGGTAAAGTAATTAATGTACGGGGCTGAAGTTTAGTATAGCTGGACAATCATATGAAGTGTACAAAATGAAATATTTATAATGTACACGTCTTGTAGTATACACTTGTTAAAATTGTGCAATTAAATTTTTACTGTCGAGTAACCTTTTAACGTGAACCTCCGGTTTGGAGTAGAGCTGTTGCCAGACCGTTATTTTTTCAATCATTCAAAGTAGTCCACAATTTTGTAACTAGATGAGAGTATTTCTCTCTTCGAGGGTCCGCCCAATTAAATGTTCCTTTTCAAGTTTCCACCCTCCCTCCCTCCCTCTTCTCCCTCCATTTCTCGTCCTGGAAATACCAAGTTAGACACTAGAGTTCTCTGCTTGCGGTTCTCACAATATCGAGCTTGTAGTAACCAACTTCACCATTTGCTTCTGGAAAGTTGGCACTTTACTCGAGAAGTTTCACGTTAGGTTATTTATTTCCTTTTTCGTATCCTTTCTAACCCACTTTCGCAATAGACTAGACTGCCGATGACGGGGGATATCGGGGCTTGAGTCCCGGTTGGGTGTACTAAGGGATTGGATTTTCCCAAATGGTTTTTAATTCTCTCTCCATGCAAATCAAGGTACACTTCCTTTATATTCAACCTTCCGCATCCTTAACCCAATAACGTAGTTAGTATATAGGCGTATGATCCGAATGGGTTGTAAGACACTAAAAAAACTTTTAAATATAAAAAGAGGATATTTAATTAGACCTTTTTAAACTGATTATATCAGCACACGACTTACAAACTAACTTATTTCTATAACAAACACAACACCCAGTTTCCCACCCGTTAATTCAAATTGCGAAATGGGAATTTACGATTTCACCAATGACGAATTTTCTGGCCAAGTCGGGAAACGAAGCCAGTACCAGTCTACAGAGATAAGGGGTCGGACTACATAAACTTAATAGTTCACTTTTAAAACAGACACAACACTTAGTCCCTTGATCCGTCTGTGCATCACTGAGAAAAGAGAAACTCAAATTATTAATTATTTTAAGGTAGAAAGAAACTAAATTAAAAGCATTTATCAGTCAACATTTGTAGAGCTCAGTTCCAGAGGTATAGTAAGGTCCTGCTGGTTCCAGGGTGCTTTAAAATTAAACTTTAAAACTTTTAAGGTACTTTAAGGTGGGATGGAATGGGATGCAAGAAAAAGCCTGTGTTTTGCAGTTTTTTTTGGCAAAACACTTGTTTGGCCAAAATAATAAAATAGTGATCCAGTACAAAAATAGAATTTAATTTTATTCACGTGTTGACCTCAAAATGTCTTGAATGTCTGTCAAGGATGTTCTGGAATTTAATGACAACTTTTTATCTTAATTTAAAAAGTTTGTTAGATAATGCTGCCATGCTCATGACAAATATTCAGGAACTGTTGATATCAACATGTGGAGAAAACTAAACTCTTATGTTTGAACTGAAACAATATTTGATTTATTTTGGCAAAAAATAAGTTTTGCCATAAAAAAACTTCAAAAACACCGACCTTTTCTCCCGTCCCACTCCATCTCACCTTAAAGATGCAAATGTGTTCATATAAGGAACTACAACCCTCAGGACCTTACCTACAAATGTATTTTGAGAGGAAGCACTATCTACGGTAGTTGGGGGGGAGGGGAGGGTAGAGTCCCTCAACTAGATATCGCAATGATCCTATTTTTAAAGCCATTCGATGAAATTCAAAGTTTTTAAAAACATAATTAGGGTTGTATGTGTCATGAATTTTATGAGACACCAATAGGTTACCAACCAAGACATTGATGGGGAAAACAAAATATATATTACTAATAATACTTTTAGGGAGGGGGGCATGTTAAACATCAAAAAATATACCCCCCTCGTTAAAGCCCTGACCCCACTGTTCAGTTTCCTACATAGGAAGGTTAATGTTCAGCCCCCTTTTTTTTAAGTCGCCACAAATAAGATTACCCCCTCCCTCAACACGTGTGTCTTCTCAGCAGATTAGACTAGCAGTGGCCTGACAGGATTACAGGTTAACGTCAGACTGCTGGGGGACTTCCCCAACCTCCCCCGACAGACACGTCGTGGGAGCTAAATGTCGCGACTACAACTTTTTTTGTGTGTTTTTTTAACGGAAACCTTTGTATCTAATCCCATTTTGTGTGGTTAATTTAACAAGTCTCTTGAAATTGAGCGAACCTTTTCTTTAATGTTGCGTGAAAGAAAACCCTTGTTGAGGAAACTGTTCTAGGTTTTTATCGGTCTTCTTTATCGATTTCGTTTATTTTTAACCGTGTTGTAGCATATATATTTATTTTCGTATTTTATTTCCTTCGTGTTATGTGCAAGGTCTTGGAGTTGTTTTTTAGATGGGTGAAGGTTAAACAAATAACATAGATGACAAAAGAATTATCTGTTTCGTAAATATCAAATAAATTATTAATCGAGTTATTTAACGTGCACTTAATGAACCGACTGACACGACTTATAAACTAACTTAAATCTGGAGCAGACACAACACCCAGCCCCCGACCATTAATTCATCACTATGAAAGGGGAAATACACATTTCACAAACTATACATATTTAGGCCATGCCAGGAATCGATCCCTGGACCCTGAGTTAAGTAGACAGTCACGCTACCAACAGAGATAAGGCGTCCCTAGTAATCACAGTACAATACTACATAGTTCAGTTGTGGTTCGGATAACTTTTAGACCTACACATGAACAAAGCACACTAATTGTGCTCAGGTAGAGTTTTACGCACTGGCGACTTGTGGTGTACTAATTAGGTAAAGGGTCTAGTTGTATAAAGTGGCAATTAGGACTTATTACATATAAATACATGAACCATAAAATAGTGTGTTGGGTGAAGAGTGATGGATAGAGGAAAAAGTGTTCTTAGCAAATAATTAGCCGGCCTTAAGGTGGGATGAAAGGGGGCGCGAGAAAAGACCAGGGTTTTAGCAGTTTGCACTTTTTTGGCTAAAATAAAAAAAAATTACTCTTGTAAAAACATAGAGTTTAATTTTCTTCACATGTTGATATCAACAGTTGTTAAATATCTGTAATGGGCATTGAGGCATTAGACGAGAAAAATTTTAAATGAAGATAAAAAATAGTTATTAAATTCCAGGACACTCTTTGAGACAGATATTCAAGACATTTTGAGGTCAACATGTGAAGAAAACTATATTCTATGTTTGTAAAAGTTTTGCTATAAAAACTGCAAAAACACTGTCTTTTCCTGTTTTCTCCTTGAGTCAACAAAACAAAGGTTAGTTTGATGTGATTTATATTTACCCAAAGTTGGGTATTCACTCAATCTTTCGGCTGGTAAGTGCTGCCTACACCATCTGGTAGAAATCCCCTGTACTAGGGAGTTTAGGAAGTATGGTGATTCCCTGCTGCCTTCCATACTGAATTTCTATGAACGAGAGCAAAAAGGCCTACTAATTTTGCGGGAAAGGTATTTTCACATACCTTCAAGGGTTATTTTACATACAACAATCGGCATGGTACCAACGCTTTACTTCCCCTCCGAAGGAAGTTTTGCTACGGATTTTTATCTCTTAATAAAATAACATTGACCCTAGTTGGTTTTGAATCTACGAACATCGGGTCCTGGAGCGAGCATTTTACCACAAGACCACCGAAATTAACACGGGAATGTAAGAGAATTGTAATCACTGGGTTTGCTCTTTTGAAACGTATTCAATCAGTTATATCAAAAAAAACACCCAGAAATGTTTGAACAACTGAAGGGTCTAAAAATATTATTATTATTATTATTATTATTATTAGCACCGCGTCTTACTACCCGTTCGGGTTATACGCACTTACGCTAATGTGTAATGGTAGGGTGATTGTGAGATGAAATGGAGGACCTACAGTTTAGCGTGGAATCCGAACCACGGTGGAGGCCTGGCATTCCTCACATTCACAAGTTGTGATTAATACACGTCTTGTCAGAGGTGAAGGAAGGGTTTGGCAACCAGTCTAAAAATACTTTTCTTGATTCTTCTCTGATTAGGGTTTCTTGAATCCACGTAACTTTCCAGTCGACAACCCTAATTTTCTCTTTTGATCTCCAGACATGTACAAGCCAATTGGGCATGGTTCAGTGGTACGATTATGCCCCACCCCACCCCTTTTCCTCCGCTCTTCATCTTCTATGATCACAGGCGGATTTACTCAAAGGTGACGATGACATAATATACTGTAGTCTACCGTGAGCCGTGACGAAAGAGAACACTGTAAATATCTGATATTTTAAATTTTATTGATTGGATTGGACATGAGTTTCCCTGGAGAGCTTGTCCCCAACCATCGGTGAGAGCGGTAGAATCGTTAACAGCGTAATTGTTTCCATTGATTACTGTGGGGTGCGCTCTTTGTTTACTTGTAATCTTGAGTGGAGGGATCAGAGGGTCTAGGCCTCCTCGAAACATACAGATGTGACTTAGATCCTTTAAGGGGGAATGCTAGGGGAAGCGAGAAAAAAATAAGTAGTTTAGCATGTTTTATATCAAAACATGTATTTGGTCAAAATAAATCAAGTATTGCTCCAGTAAACATATTTAGTTTAATTCTCTTCATACGGTGATATCAACAATTGTTGAATCTTTGTCATGAGCATAACGGCATTAGATGAAAAACTTTTTAAATCGAGAGAAAAAATTGTCATTAAATTCCAGGTCACCCCTAACAGATATTCAACAACTTTTGATATCACCATGTGAAGAAGCTTAAACTCTATGTTTATACTGGAGAAATATTTGATTTATTTTGACCAAAATTTTTTTTTATAAGAAATGAAAAAACACTGCCCTTTTCTCACGTCCCCTACACTCCCACCTAACTTCAACTGTTGGTGTGAAATTTCTCTAAGATAAAATATAAATTCTCATTTTCTAAATGTCAAGCTTTTTTTTTTCACCGCGTCTTAGTAACCGTTCAGATTAAACGCAAACATTACCTACGTTAGCGCGGTAGACGTAAGGGTGGTATAATTTTAGAATAAATGCAACCACATTTGCACGTAGAGAGAGAGCTTGAAAACCATTTAGCAAAAACCACCCTCAGTACACACGATAGGAATTTTGGTAGGTCAATATATTTTGACCAACTATCTACTACAATCTATAGTAGACTAAACTTTTATTTTCTTTGCTAAGAGGCCTTTGTCCTCAATCATTAATAAAAAAAATCATGTGGAATGTTTGATTAATTATATCAATTCTGGCGGTATTTGAGTACTATAGTTTGGCAGCCCTGTGAGTCCAGTGTCGTGATGCGTGTGATAGCCCCGCAGGCGTGGCTGCTCACCTTTGCTCGTTGAGAGGGAGAACACCTATTGTTGAATACACACACATCTCCCAGTTTTACGCAGGAAGGTGGAGAGGAGGGGGAGGTAAACACATCTGGGACTCTTTCCATACCACTAGAGTGAATTAAATAATACACGAAGGCCTACTACAGTCCAGCTAGAAAAGCTACTATAGCCTGATTTTTATAGGGAGGAGCCTCATTATTTGAAAACTGGAGATTGATGTTGCCATATTGGCGAGAATTAAATATTACAGTTTTATTTACATTCTTAGGCCGTTTAATTAATTAAACAGCAATCCATAATTAAGTATTATTGAAGGATTTTGATAACTTTTTAGATTAACTTTATAACTAATAAATCAAATAAGAAACACTTATAGATTGTCATATTTTAGTGACTTTCAATCATTATTATTGGTCGAAAATGGACTTTCTATAAAATTCAGGGTTTAAATCTTATTTCATTGTATTCATACGTCAGATTATGCTATCTACATCTGACTTTTTGATATATATTATCAATGCCTATAAAATCTCATTAATATGTTTGTAAAAGGCTATCACTTTTGACCGCGAAAAATGTGTTTGTATTTTCTTAAAGGCCTTTTGGATGAAAATTGGTCTGTACTTGCTACTTGTATCGGTAGTTTAAAATAATAATAATAATAATAATAATAATAAACCGCCCGCGCATCGAATTTTATCTAAAAAATAATTGATATTTATATTAGAATTTACGTTTTTGAATATTTGTTAAGTAAGAATTGTGACTGATTTCATGAACGTAATAATTACGTAGGCCTACACTACCCAAAAAATAATAATTTTTAAATGCCCTGGATCTTACAGCTTACAGTCCTGGTTTCAGTGGATTTAGAGGATGCTTTTTTTTTCCTTGAATGGTTTCTCACTTTCCCTCCACGCAAATTCTGGTACAATTTCTCTAGCTTCTACTTTCCCCTTCCAAGCCTCATAAAGGTAAATATGCGGATATCCCGGAAATGCTGTTCGGATAAAAAAAAAGCTCTTTTGGAAAATTATAAACGTTTTTAATGTTGCAATCTCGTGAAGGAAAATAATCATAATTTCGTATGCAAATGGGGTAGAAACTCAACTCGCTAATATTGTCTGAGCCGGTGCGGAGTGAAACGAGCTGATGCGATACGTCATAGTGTACCCCTCCCTTAACGAGATCAGTAATTTGAAGTGGAAACTCTTGTTTGTGTCTTTACCCGCACTTCCTACTATCTCATATTCTCTGACTTCATTCCTATCGCATCTTATTGCATCTTGTGGAAATATTTCGGAGCTGGGTGTCAAAATAAAAACCATTAAAAACACACTTTTACTTTCTCATATAGTACAAGTATTGTAATCATGAAAAATATATTATTTTGTACCTTGGCGTGCCCTGAACACAAGAAAGTGGGTTTTACTGATTTTATCTAACTCTCCGTTCTTCAGTATGTCACTCTCCAACTGGGGCTAACGTCAAAACGTTTTCATGGATTTCGTTCATACTTTATATTCAAATGTTATATGGTCTTACCATTAGATTAAATAGGGATTTTTATTCTTACCTTAAAATTGAGAGTAGTTTGCTGAGGATTAGTTTTTGAACGTTTGAAATGGTTTTAAAATGTCTCCAAACTAATTTGTTCAAAGTGAATTTCTGGAAAGTGCTCTACATGATAAATAGTGTGAGACTGTATTCACTTTTCTGTAAAATTAAATCCTTAAAGAAATTTACTGATTTTTGAAAATTATAATTTGATTTAAAATATGGCTATACATTTTTTTTTTCGAAAGTTAGATATGGAGAATTTTTCATATTAAAGAGTAGCTAACCGGTAATAATTTTTTGAGAATATTGTTCCTAATTATAATATACTTATATCACCACACCAATTAATTACAATACTCTTCTGAAATACAGATTCAGAGCTCACAGGTTTTATCCCCGGCACTTCCAGAATTTTTTTGTGAAGCATTGGGTCTGGAACGCGGTCACACTCAGCCTCATTAGGACAAATGAGGAGCTACTTGAATAAATGAAGTAGCAGCTTCGGTCTATAAAATTGAGAATAACGGCGGGAGGGTTCGTTGTACTGACAACATGACACCCTCTATTCGCAAATGCTGGTACTATCATTGCTAATGGTGGCGACCGCTCGGTCGGCATAGTTCGATTGCGGGTTGGAGTTCTGAAATGTATTTTATAGTGTGGGGAGAAGGGTGGGCATTGGGTGTTAGCTTATATATTTGTTGTTTCCCCCCCCACGCGTAAAACACAAGTGAGACCTCACTTTTAATAAACTTCGAAACATTTGCGTTCGCACCACGCTAGAAGAACATTATCTCACGACTCCAGTGGAGTGTGGGGCCTCAACGATCCCGGCCCCTGTCCAGATGTTGACTGCGTGGTGGCAGCTGTGCGGTATTTTGTCAGCCAAGGTGGTCCGAGATGGACCGTGACATCCTGACATCATAGTCACTGGGGGGGAACAGGTGCTCCTGACTTGGGTAGCAAGTAGTGTCTTCTCACCTGCTGGTTGCCACTTCCGGTTCCTGTCCTATCTGTCTCTCTCTCTCTCACACACACACACACACACTCACATACATAGATACATACATACGTGCATAAATTACACAAACTTCCTCAAACTCACAACTCCCAAACCTAATCCAACACTTATACTAGATTAAGAAGAGCCCCGCTCAGTACCAAACTATTGACCCCTGTTCATCAAGCTTGCCTGGCCACTCGGCCACAGGGGACGGGGAAGGATGGGGAGAGGGGGGGCTGGTTTTCTCTGTAGAGCCCTGCAATATGTAGGATAGGACTAATCTCTCCTGTAATTGACATACGGTCCCCTGGCGCGTTCTCGCGAGAGACTAGGGAAATACTAGAGCATCTACACACGCACGCACTTGCGGCGTGACCGGAGTTGTCACGCACGCACACACACACATATACTAGATACAACACACCAGCTCCATGTTAGTGCTGTCCAAAATTAGAAATAGGTGGACGTTGAATGAAAACTAAAATAATACACTATCAAATGTACAAAAGTCCATTTGGTAAGTTGGAATTTAAAGTTAGCGCTAGAGAGCGTCGGTAATTAATGGTGATGGCCGAGAGGGTTACAATACATACTCTCCATCCTTTCGTTCTAGGTCGTCTGATGCCAGGAAGGAGAAAGAAAAAGAAAATGAGAAGAATTTTGACCGTCAGAGAAACATTTGCTAGGGTTACTTACTATAACACCCGCTTTTGGGGTCGAAAGGTCTAAAAAGGGTGGTGCTCCCAAACTTTGTAGACCGGAGGAATTCTTCTTGTACCAGAAAAAAATACATGCTGGAGACCTCAAAACATTTCTTTACACTAATATTAACAACATGCTCAATAACGACAGCTAGATTTTACCAATATAAAGTATAACCAATTTCTTCTAATCGGGTTTGAAAAAACAGTCAATCCTGATTTACTGATTCTACTCGTATTAATTTTTATATTGTGAAAAACAGATAAAAAAATAATACAAAGATTAATTTAATAACATTTAAACCTTGTCCATGCCCCCCTCACCTCCTACCGATACCCCATGATTTGTTATCTCTCTAATCTTTTAAACAAACTTTTTTATTTATATGCAATTTGGCACACTTTCGGTGTTATTTTTTTAATGTTGCTGCACTCTATCACACTCTGTAGTTTCTTTTTAGTATGATTATCGTATAGTCGTAAATCAAAGATAAAGCTTTTCATCAATAAATATAACCTGGCTATTTTGGACAACCTTTATTTGCAGTAAGTCATCTCATAACGTGAAGTGCGCTGACATGGCTAAATATATTTCACATGAGTACATAGTGGTGCTGGTAGGTGGCTGGAGAAGTGGCGGGAGGAAGCAGGGGAGGGTTAGTTAGTAAGAGCGGAAAGAGGGGGAGGGTTTGAAGGACAGAACGAGAGGGGATGGCGGGGGAAGTTTTTAGGGTACGGCTGCATCGATCCGGATTGTTGTAGTCTCACGGAGTAAAGTGTTAGTGTGTGTGTGTGTGCGTGTGAGGAGAGACGCCGATGCCCGAGCGCCCTCTACTCAGCATCAGTCAGCGCCGTGACGTCATCCTCGTCTGACTCACAGGTTCCTCGTGTGCTAGGGTTGAAACTAATTACATTCAGACGACCGTAGCTCATTCATCATAGTGCTGAGACCGGTATCGATAGTACTTACCCGCGTGACTTCATGATCTTCAAAGTTTNCTCGTCTGACTCACAGGTTCCTCGTGTGCTAGGGTTGAAACTAATTACATTCAGACGACCGTAGCTCATTCATCATAGTGCTGAGACCGGTATCGATAGTACTTACCCGCGTGACTTCATGATCTTCAAAGTTTTTTTTTTTTTTGCTGTGTCCTTTCAAACTTTATAGATGGACAAACTCCCTCTTCATCATACGACAGTTTTTTATTTCCCTCCATCCGTCTTTCGTAAGTGCTACCAACGTGACTTTTAAAAACATTCTTTATTCAAACACACTGGTAATTTTCTAAGATTGTGATATCTACTATTTAAAACAAAATTGAAAATTCGTAATAAAAAAAAATCAACCCTTTTCACCTAAATATAAAATACTGTATTTACAAAAACAACGTGCTAATATATTATTACTTTTACTTTTGAATAGATTCGAAAAGAGACTTTATAATTATATTTGCGTTACGGAGTGCTGTCAGTTCTAACGAGTTGTTGGAAAATGTCGAGTTGAATAATAGTTTTGTGGAAAACGAATGTGTGCGCGCGGTGTTGACGTGTGTGTCGTTCTAGTCACACGTTCACTTACAGGTAATTATTAACACCTTCCCTCACACCTTTTTTTTCTTGTATGACCAATTCTAAATGGTAATTATGACGTAATGATGAACTAGAATTTTCTTATGAATTAACTTATCTAACAGCCTTGGTAAATTCATTAAATCTATTTTCAAGTATTTATACGTCAATACAGGTGATCTGTGGTTGTCACTTATGATTGATACTATAAATACGCATAAAATAACACTAATAATATAGTAAAGTGTTAATAATGTTGACAGAAAAAAATCCAAATGTCCATTCATGTGAAAATCAAGGTATAGTTTCAGTCCCTAGTATGTATCCTTTTTGAGTTGATTTTTTCTTCATCTATAATTGAAATATCGTATGGAATAATGCTATAAGTTACATATAATTTGAATATTACATTATTGCTGAAGTTTAACTAATTATTTATACTTTGTAGTTGTTGCAAACTTTTGATTTTAAATAAGTTAAAATTATTGATGTTCGTAATAATATTGTGCTAGTTTTTCATAACAATGTAAATATAATCATCAATTTGAACAATGTGAAATTATTTCAGCCGACGTTTTATTTACGGTGTGAGCACATCTATCACAAAGCATGTATCTTGTTTATTTATATGTAAAGTCATGTCATAAAGCGTCAACTGTCAATTTTGACAGTTTTAAATTCAATACCGTGACTTTTTGTCAATGTATTCTTCTCTATATTTGTTTATTTATGCATAAATCTTCTAGTGTGTTCATAACTCTGGTTATCCGACTTAAGTTGTATAAAGTATTGGGAATAGTACTCAAAGAGGGCGGAATTCTTTATTTTTTTATGTCATAATATGGAAAATTAAATATTTTTTAATCATCTATACACAACAAAAGCAATTTACTTTGGTAACAAAATTAATATTTTATTTAAAATAATTTTATCTTATTTATAAAACTAAAACAAAACTCGCTATAATCATAGAGGAACGTTAATATTTAGAACGTAATTATTTAAAATAATGTTACAACATGGTACCCAAAATATTTTGATACTGTAATCATTTTAATGTAAAAGATTCCTGGAATTTGTATGAGACACCTTTCTGGCAAAATATACAGGCTCTTTCTCACTCGTTTATAGAGATTTAGTGCGGAAATCAACGGGACTTCCTTAGTGCTTTCTCCCAGATGGTGCGGGTGGGCGACACTAACTAGCTGAAGGCCGGAGTACTTGCGCTGCTCTGAATGTAGGTGAAACACACCAGGACGTTTCAAAGAAAGGATCTTTTAAAAAGCTTACTTTTTTTGCAGCCAAAATTGATGACATTTTACTAAATTATTAGTGTTTTAAGCACTGATTTTATCACTCTAAGGTGACATCTGCAGCAGACCAAATTACCTGACGTATGAATATGTGGAAGAAGATCTAGTAACTATTTTAGCTGTAAGATAAGGCCCTTTCTATGAAAATTGGACTTTTACATGGTATAAGGTGACGAAAGGTATCGTAGCACTTTTTTTTTTTAAAGCAGTCGCACGTGTTTAGTGTTCGTTTCTGTTTCAACGTTCCGGGTGTGTTATNCCCATATCATCCCGTTCGAGATGAGAGAATGAGATATACAAATAGGTGTTATTGAACTCTTTGTCTCTGCAGCGACCCTCGTGGGTCAAGCAAGGTCATTTGAAGGTGAGTGCAGTATGGTCACCGGTTTGCTGGGTTTTTTTTTGTTTTTGTTTTTTGTTGGATCCTAATAATTGCCATTGCGCATGTTTGCGAGGATGGCGGGAGGTTTTGTATGTGGGGGAGGGGAGGATGAAATCCATTACGTACACACGAGAGCTCGATAAAATGTTACAGTTTTTTATGCTGGAGTAAAAAGGGGGGAAGTGGGTTGATGTTCAACACCCACGAAACGGTTCCCCAGGCTCACGTGAATGGACCTGTTAACATTTAGATGGCTCATGCATAGAGATAACGAGAGCATCGTCTTCGGGGAGTTAAAACTTTCACGTTAATTAAGTTGTAATATTAAAAGGTTTAGTAAGTATGTCCCACCTATTATGGTGTGACCATGCTAAGAGTTTATTTTAGTACTACTTATTGAATTAAAAAGGTCACCTACTGTTTTGACAATTAATTTATATTTTTATTTAGGGGTGGATATGGAAGATAGGGAATTTTTTCCGTTTTAAATAAATTTCGCTTTCTTATTCTACATTTTTGTCACCCCTTGGGTAGAGAAAGTATTGTGATCGTCAAACAAAATTGAATTTTTGATTCTGATGCTTATCGACGGTTCATGGCCCACTGTAACTGAAAAAGTGTTTTCGCGGTGCTGTCTGTGTGTCCGTGTCTCATTTTTACCGATCGGGCTTAAAACTTGATATTTAGGGTTTTCCTAAGGCCCCGTGGAGTAGTGGTCAGTGCACCTGGCTCCGAGCTTAGGAGTCCCGAGCTCAATTCCCTGCTGGTATCTTGGATATTTTTTCCCGGAAGGGAAACTGACCTAGCGCCCGCCGCCTTTAGCGATGATAGTGCCAACATTCGCGGATAGTGGGTGTCATGTGGTCAGCACAATGAACCCTCCAGCAGTTAATCTCAATTTTCTAGACCGGGGCTGCTACTTATTAGCTTCTAATTTGTCATCACGTGGCTGGATTGGATCCCGTTCCGGACCGCTTCACAGATAAATTTTGGAAGCGCCTGGGATCGAACCCGGGACACTTGAATCTGTAATCAGGAACTCTAAACACTAGACCTCATTATTTAAAACAATATGTATTCCTTTTCTTAAAATCTTTATTAATTCATAAAAGTATCAATTATTATAAAAATAATATATATATAATTATTTTTATAAAATAAACAAAGCTAAGCCCTCGTTTGAAAATTATTAAAAATTAAGTGTGGGTTAATTTTGATATTTAAATTATAGTCTTATTTATATTATATTTATGAGTCTGAAATGTTGAAACCTGCAGTTTTTAATAAAGAGAAAAACTTATTTATGATGAGAACCTTGGAGCTAATTTTTTTATGGAGTGTTCCGTATAATATCTCTCCACTAATCCCATAAGTCCTTTTTTATTACACATTTTATCTTACCCTTCACTTTAACTTCTCCCACCCAATTACTATGCAAAGTAGGTTCCATGCGTCCTCTTATTTACTCGAGTTATATTTCAACTTTATTCTTGTCATATTTGTTCACCAAGCTGTGTGATTTAGAACCTTTAAATGTTGCTGATACATAAGACTTACCTTTATATCTTGTCACATGAAGTTTACCTGCTATCGCTTCTTATGTGGGTCACGTTGGCAAGACTGTTTCAATAAGAGATAACGTGGAGAGAAGGGAGTGCAAGTTATGACTAGTAATTTTGCAATTTTTATAACACATTTTTAAAATAATAAATAAAATACAGCTACACTAGATAGGGCTACGTTTTAGTTTAATTTTCTACACATAGTAAGTACTTTGTACAGTTCTTGAATATGTCACAAGAATCCTTGAAATTTATAACTTTTTCTCTCCATTTAAAAAGTTTCTATCCAAATGGCATTATTCCCATAACAAGGGATGGCAACGATATATCGATATAAAAATATATCGATTTATTTACATTAACATTGATCCATTTATATCGATGTTTTATTATCCGATATATCGATCAATCTATTGATATATTTCATACATAGGAATAAGCATACAAATCAAAATAAATTTAAAGATATTTTCTCTAGTTTATTAAATAAAATTGCCTATTTTCAAGAGCTAAATAAAAAGTTAAAAAGTTATATAGATACTAAGAATATCATTACAGAATAACAGCCATCTTAATACCACCTTTTTATTTCGCCCAGATCAATGCAATTCAATATAGGCTTCCAATATAATTTGATCGGAATAAAGTATCTTTTGGTATATACCTCGCGATATACCAAACTATAAATATATCGAAATATTAGAGAAACTTGCCCGGGGTTCGAATAGTGGTCAGGTGTACTGAGTTTTTTCTAAAATTGTTTTCCACTCTCCATCCACGTGAATGCTTGTACACTTCTATATTCAACCTTCCTAATCCCTAACTCATTAGCGTTTCAATTAGTAAGTATGACCTTACAACCTTAATAGGTAGTAAGACACGGTGCCAAAATAAAAAATGATAACGTTTACTGAATTATTAGGGTTTTTTTAGCACCGCTTTTTTCTGTCCGTTCGGGTTGTACGCCTATGGGTGACCTGGCGGTCTAGGGGTAAGGTGTCAGACTTCTGTGCTAGGGGTACGTGGTTCAATCCTCGGTCTCGACACAGATTTGTCTGATTTCCAAACCCTTCCTTCACCTCTGATAAGACGTGTATTAATCACAACTTGTGAATGTGAGGAATGCCAGGCCTCACCTCCATTTCATCTCACAATCACCCTACCATTGCACATTAGCGTAAGTGCGTATAACCCGAACGGGTAGTAAGACGTGCTAATAATAATAATGATGATAATAATAATAGTTAATTTGTAAGCGCAGTTTCCTGGAATCCTAAGATTCTGGTCTACACCCGATATAACTGCTTAAAAGATCACACTACTTTGCATTCCAACTTCATTAAAATTGGTTAAAAATCGATCGTCCATTTTTATTTTTATTTCAGTGCGTTTCATCCGTCAAATGGGCAATTAAATACTCTGCATGAGGGCCCATATAAGTTACGTTTGAAAGTCGTAAAAGGGCATTTCTCAAGATCGTATACTACGCCCACTGTTATGTGTTTTGTTTTTTTACGATGGCGCCCTTTTAACTTTATGTGCTGCTAAGGTGAGGGGGAGAAGGGGTAGTTATTGGGTCAAGTACCTCGTGTAGATGGTGTTCCACCCTTCATAGTTAACCTTGGAACAACCCCTGGGACTGGGGATTCCGAACAAGAGCTCCCTCCCCTCTCCCCTCTTCATATATCTCAAGTACGCCACTCCTTCATCAAGGACGGGAAATCTGGGCTAAGTTGTATAAAACTTTACTGGAGGTAGGTTTTTAATTTAGAGAGTTTCATTTTATCCATTAGAGCTATACTTATTTAAGGCTAGGTTCGAGGAAAGTAGAATTTAATTGATTTAAATTAGTTGAAAAAAAATTCTTGTGCATGGTTATCGAACCCGTGTTCAGAAGTGATTTTTAGGTTAATTTAAACATGTTCTCCTACCCACGGACTTAGCTGTACTAACTTCGGTTTCCACCTTGTGTGTGTGTGTGTGTCTGTGTATGTGTATGTGTGTTATATCAAATTTATCTTCATTTTCGTGGAGGGAAGATGGAAAATATTTAAAGGGGAACATTTTTTTTCACCTGGCTGTGACTATAATCTTATTCTCACCGTCACCAGCAAGCTATACTTTATGAATCTGACATTTAGTCTGCACGCCCACCGGCGCGGATCTTAAGGAGAATGCATTAAATATCAAAGTAAACTTCAAAATTGAGTAATTTCTTATTTCATGCAGATATTTAATAACTTCCCAGCCATTTCGGGGGTCTTGAAGCATCACTCTTGCAATAGACTGGACTGTCGATAACGAGGAGATCCGGGTTCGAATCCCACTGGGATGTACTGAGGATTGGTTTTCCTTAATGATTTTCCAATCTCCTTTCGGGTAAATGCGGTTATTCTTCTGTTAAATTCAACCTTTACGCACATTTAAGCGTATAAACTGAACGGAGGGTAGGGAGGGGAGGAAAGAAGATAATTTTCCTTGTCTTCTTTCTCGGCAAATTCTGGACTATGTTTACGGAACAGTCGGTTATTCTGGCTACGATCTGAAACCGCGCAGGCCATATTTGTGTACCTACTCTGGAGTCTCTGAGCCTCATATGGTAAAACCGCAAGAAATGTATATTTTACATAAATTATTATACTATAAGGGGATGGCGAGCGAGCGCGCGACTAAAATATGAAATAGAACACATTGGTTGTAATGAGAGGTGGCCAGACTGGAGCGAGTGAGCGCTTGACACGGTACAGTATAGTTTACAGGCGCTGGGCAATATTATTGTATGTTGGTTCATTGAGTACTAGAAAAACTTCTCATTTTGACATTTTTATTAATATCGATAGGTTTAAGATAGGTTTAGCACACTTGCTACTAACGGCCTAATTTAATTGGTAAGATCATACACCATACCTATATGTATATATATGTATGTGTAAAACTGATATGTTAAAATACTTCAATATTATCAAAGTAGGCCTTTAAAAATAAGAATCACCATTCGCGTGGAGAGAGGATGAGAAAACCACAACAATAAATCACTTGTTAAAAACTACTCTCAGTTCACTGAGCCAAATTCGGATCCATCTGCTAATCACGCGCTCGCTCGCCAGTCTGGCCACCCAGTCGCTCGCACGCTTGTCAGTCTGGCCGAACCCTAAAGCCACATGGCTGACTCTCACTCACTCACTAACATTGTTTACCCACTTCCAGATGAGCTAGAAACTTGAAATTTGGCAAACTTAAAGCTTTTAGCCAGTAACCGACGGGAAAATTCCAAAAAGTTAAAAAAAAAAATTTAATCCCCGAAAAAAATTTTAAAATGGCCGAGCAACTTTAAAGTCCGCCCCCAACGAGCAAAGCGAGTTACAAGTATAGAGAGTTTCGTGAACTAGTCAGTTATCAACCTAGCCTAACCTAACCACTAATGTAAAGATCAATGCCTTGACTACACAGACAAATACGGACGCCACGAGTTAAAAACATCTCAACCATATTAGACAATGACAGGGGCCACGTTGCGCCGTGGATGCTACTACGTGGGGCGCTTATCCAGCGATCCGGACTTTTTGGAGGACGTAGCGGACTACGCATATGTGCAAAACGGACAATTTCGTGACACTTCAGGTCGACTTTTTGTTTTCAACCCTACCTGAATTTTACTACTCTACTTGCACTATACTCATTTTTTTTTCTCTTGTACTTTTTTACTACACTATGTTGGAAGCTTTAATGGAAGAAATTGGGAAATTTCAGTGTTTATGGAACATGTACACTACTGTCTTTTTGAGTAACGGTAGAAGTAAAATATCAGAATTATTATAGTCCCACAGTACACTATGAACACCCGCCATCTTTGATGAAGACTGGTGGAAAACAACCACAGCGTGGCTTTCTCTGTAGCTGAGGCATCACGGGTTTGTTCCCTGGAGTTTTATCAGTTTATTGTAACTATTGTAAAAAGTAAGGGGGTTGTTTATAATACATGTTTGCCATGTTGTCACATACCGCAGTTACTTTTTCCCTGTGCTCTTTTGATACAATATCTAGGTGCCCTTTTTTATGTTCACCGATTCTAACTATTGCAAGTTTGATATAGAACGAAATAGGATACGACAGTAAACACTGAACACTGTAAAATAATCTTTCACGTTTCATTCCGGACCCCGCCAAAACAGAAAAGGGGGCAGAGCCAAACTGTCAGTGTACAATTAGTGCGAAGCTTTGTTCTAAGCCTCTCTACCCCTTTGAAAAGCGGGACGTTGAAGGAAAACCTCCCTTGCGTTCACTCCCCCGTTTGATTCACTGCCTGGCAAGAACATTTTGGTCGGTGTTTGTTCTACAGACTGGTGAATTACCCAGCAACCCACGGGAAGAAGAAGCTTTAATACCCCTTTACGTGTCTTGTGGGAACAACAGGGGCATCTAACAGTTCGTTCTAGTTTCTATCATTCCCCGTGTGTACGGCTGATTAGGTTATACATGAAACTCTACTACGAAGGAGAACAAGTAGGTGCGGGCAGAGCGGTGGTATTGTAGTAGAGAGTGAAATAAGTCCTTTTCTCTGTTTTGTTAGACGCATGTTTCGCTTCTACCATAGAATAAAACACACTTTCTAGTCACTTACTACCCGTTCAAGTTAAACGCATAGGTACAGTACTAATGCCGGGATCACGATCAACTTAACGTTAACTTAAAGTTAACTTAACGTAACTTAATGTAAAGGACCTCCTCGTGTGATTTAAATGGAGGCGATCACGATGCAGTTAACTTAACGTAAGAGATATCCTGGGAGGTCTTTTACTTGAAGGGTATCACGTGTTCTAGCCAGTCAATCATTATGCGAGTGACGTCAACAGGGCTATTTAGTAACTCATTTGTTGGTATTATGACCAATGTTTATTCTTTAGCGTATTTGTTAGCAAATACGCAAGCCAACCCTAGAATAATTTTAGTAACTTATTGATGATTTACTGAAAATAAGATCCAAACAAATAATTACAATCAAAAATTAAAATGTATTGGTAAAATTTATAGATAGTAATCCCAGGGGAAGGGTATGTATTCGTAAATACATTGATAATAATATTCACGTATTAATATGTCTGGCCCATAGCAGACCAGGTGTTAGTGACACATTCAACCACCAAGCGCTGTAGTCGATACGTGAGTGCGAGAAAAGAACTGTAATTACTTCTTTGGAATTCATCTAAATAACTGGGATGTTTTTTACAGAAAAAAAAATTAGAAATATTTTCCAGAAACGAAAACTTTCCAGAAAAAACAAAACAAAGGGCAAATTTTCCGTATCATATCTTTAGTCCCATCCCTTATTTAATAAATATTTACAAATTTTCCTCGATCGAACCGGTTTTGTCGCTTTCATGGCCACCATTTAAATGGGAAGAAATTATATACAATCCATTGACCGTCGATCAAATTTTGAAGCCTCGTTTAAACTGTGACCTATATTTTACTATGCCTTGAACGTACTCATAAGCTTCTGTGTTTACTTATCTAGGGTTTTATCAACTCTGTTTCAGCTCTGCTGTCGGTAGAAGCATATTCTGAGGGCTAAAAGATCCATCATCTTTTGTTACTATCCTCGCCGCTGAATAACCCTCTTTGTCATATTGATCTTATACGACGACGCCACCATCCCGTTTTCTCGCGTCCCTTTTGAGCCTTCCGTCGTACTCTTGGTGCTTTACCTTTCATTCTTCCTGTTCGTTATTGCCTTTTTTTTTAAGCCTTTTACCTTCTTTCTTTGCCAGTATTACCAGGGCCACGTGCCTCTTCACTTTCTCACCTCCCCTCCCTCCCATTCTGTTTGCTCAACCATGTCTCACGCAAGTAAACAATCACTCACCCGATCATCTTGGAAGAGGTAGACGAATTGTATATTCGTCGACACAAAAACTCGTCAACGATTTGAGAAGCAATCAACCATAACGAAGTTTAATACCTCTCAGACCTAACTCATGGTTTATTATAAGCTACGTGCATTTACTTTAGTCCAATTTTAATTTGAAGGGCCTTATCTGACGCCTATAAAAGTAACTAGATAAACTTTCGCGTATTCATACGTCAGGTCATGGGGCTATTCAGCTGTCAATTTTGATATATTATGTATATTATCAATAGTTATAAAATTACACTAATAAAATAGTTAAGTGTTATCATTATTGGCCACAAAAGATTATGTTTGTATTTTCTAAAACGACCTTTAAAATTAAAATTGGACTGTAGAAGTAGAATCGTGGCGTAACTGTGTAGGCTTAGGTTTTCTGTTTCACCTAAGACCTTCTTGGTGGTCTTTGCTAACTTGAACAGATCACCGAACTGTTGGATCGGGGACACAAGGCAGCTTCTATGATTCCTTTCACAAAGCATTCGACAGAGTAGG
>CABFWB010000582.1:181542-195795 GCA_902151455.1 Timema bartmani
GAGCCGATTTTGAGAAAATCGACTTTTTCTCTTTTTTCCCTTCAGTAAACTACCCTTAATTTTAGGGGTAGATATCCAATTCCAAAAACCCCTCGGGGCAACCCTATGAAAACCCTAGATATCAAGTTTCAGCTCAATCGGTAAAATAGTTTAGGCTCTAGTTGGAGGTACAGACAGACAGACAGACAGACGGAAATTCAAAAAACACTTTTTCGGATTTAGGGAGTCATGAAACGTCAAAATTCATCAAAATCTCGAGTTCGATTTTTTTGACGATCACCATACTTTCTCTACCTGTAAGATAGAGAGAAAGTAAAAAAGGACATAATTGTATGAATATAATCAAGTTACTAAAAATGGTGTTATCTTTGTTGTTTATGACGTAATATACATGAAGAGCACAATAGCATTTGTTAATGGCACCATTCACTTTAAATCTAATTTTTAAAGATTTAAGTTTAGAGGAATTTGGATTCAAGATTTGAAAAAAAAATTAATATTTGGATTCTAGATACAGATTTGAGAAATGTAGGTTTTGACACATTTCTTATTTATATTAATTCCATCCACCAGATCCCATTGCTCATACATAACTAAATTGTATGCTGTTTTTCTGTGTGTCCAACTAAGAAGTGTATCCACATTTGTGTGGCAAGAGAGTGGGAAACCATTAAAATAAAACCACCCTCAGTGCGCCCAGCTGGGGTTCCAACCCCAACTTTCCCATCACCAGCAAACCAGGCTAGATAAGCTTGATGTTTAGTCTGTGTGTCTATTGTTGCAGGTTTTTTTAGTTTGACCGTCCTGTATATAGCTACACCTTGTTTTATGACATGTCTGGTGTTTGTCTGCAGGTGTACTATGGTGTGGGCTGGAAGAAGAAATACAAAGCCCCAACAGACTTCTGTTTTGCCATCAAGCACCCTCGGCTCCAACAACCCAAGTCCACCAAGTACATCAAGTTCTTGTGCGCTGAGGATGAAGCCACTCTGCAACGCTGGATGGTGGGGATTCGACTAGCCAAGGTAAGTGTGACTAACCACAGATAATACCTCAAATATTTAATACTGTGCTACGTTCAAACTTTTCCCTGCTAAACGTAATTATCATCGATTTTTTGTTAATATATTTGCATATTAACTTAGGATGCTTCTTAGCGTTAATTAACAAAACTGTAGTAATAAATATCAATAACTCAAATTATAAAGAGTATTTATCACACGCTACTCTAAATATACATCATGGCGAACTGGTTCACCTATTGCTCGGACAGCTGCGTCCCTCAACCGCCGCTTGAAAAACTGGGCAGAGCTCCAAACATGATAAACAGATTCACAAAGAACATTCTAGAAGCTTGCGCTACCCTCACTTACCAATTATACACCAATCAAAGCCTTTGCTTGGCCCTTGGTGTAATGGCGTTGGCCACTTAGGGTGAGCCTCCTTGTTTGGGGGAATGGGAGGGGTAGCTTGTCTTCATCACTGACAAAGAGTGAAATATTTCTTATCTTAACCTAAGCCATCAACAGAGTTGTGCCGCTAATGATTTCCCTTCTCTTTCTTGTGAGCCTCTCTCTTTCTTGTGAGCCACACCCACCTTCCTCTCCAGCAGTCATGTTACATATAACAATAATTATTATAAAATAAATATACATTACGATAGATTTAACATATCAACTGGTTAAAATTAGGAGGGATAACCAACACACTTACCTTAGTGATAGTGGAGTGGAAATTGTTTATATTGAACCCTTAAAAACACACACATTTTTTAAAACAAGCCTTAATTGTCACAGACAGCTTCACAAGGCTGAGAGAGTCTCGTGCTCTTGGTTGGACTGCAAGGTTGACTGTCAACAACTGATTGTCTTTAGTTATGGTTTCACTCTATAGATGGAAACAATTTAGATAGATATAAAAACTAAAAGTTGTGTTATATATTATATTATCATTATTGTAGTGACATTAAAAATTACAATAAGTGCATTGATGGGAAGGAGAGGAATCACCTGAGGTTGAGGTTAAGGGCTTGTCTGGATTTGGTGATATATTGATGGGCCAGTTACCATATCCTTAGTGTGAACTTTAAAAGTGTGTTTGTGTTGGGTTTTTTTAGTGTTCTCTCTAAACAATTTCTACTCTAATATCACCATGGTGAGGGTACTGGCTATTCCTCTTAATTTTAACCAGGATCTAGCCTAGTGCTAGAGAAACCAGTATAAAGGTTATATCAGGAAAAATTGAAAAATCTTATCTGGAAAAGTCTTGGAATTTTATTTTGTAATATTTGGAAAAAAGATACAGGAAAGAGGATACAAACACATAAAGGCGAACAAACAAAATATGGATTTTACAATGAAAAGAAGAACACAACTCACATTTTACATTGCTGCCATTGGACAGGAGGTAATGACTGCCTCTTTAAGAAAATCGATCGCTACCACCCAATCTCCCAACCAAGGTTTCATTTTATCGGAACTAAAGGGGGGNGGGGGGGGGGGGGGGGGGGGGAGAGGACTGAAACGCCCAACACAACTTTCTAAAAGAGGAAACCAAAAATCACAAATAATATAAATTTTATAGCAGGCCTAAATACATAGGACTATTTTATTTTACCCTTAGCAAATCAGTAATTTATTACTATGTCACGTATGGAAAAAGCTTCGGAGAAATAGGGATGGAAACATATAAAATGAACAAACAGAATATGGCTTGTACTTTGAAAAGAAGAACACAGTACACACTTTACATTATTGCCACTAAACAAAGAGGGGATCTGTTGAAGGAAAGAAATCGTTTATTATTTTGTTCAATTCATTTCATTGTAAAAACCATACTATGTTCATTAATTTCATTATTTTATTTGTTCCTCTCTTTTCCCTTGTATCTTCTTTCATGTGTAAAATAACCCCTTTTTTCTTACTTTCAAATAAATATAAAACTCTTGCCAAAACATTGTACAATATTTGTTTGATTTTTAAAATATATTTTGATGTATGGCCAATTTTCAGATTCAGATTCGAGAATATTAGAAGGAAGTGAAATAAAATATAGAGGGGGCTGAATTTACTCCGAAGGGGGAGCAAGGGAGGATTCTCTACAGTTTCACCGCCACTGCTTTGCTCAAGTTTTTCCTATTACTCTTTCCCTTTTCTTGTTTCTTATATAGAGTTTATAAACATATATTGTTGTCAACAGTATGGTCGTCAGATGATGGACAACTACCGCACCCTTGTGGATGACCTGGCCCAAGAGGACTTGGATCTTCTGGCCCACGCTCGCAGTTGCTCGGTGAGCTCTATAGCTACCCCCAGCCAACCTACCACCCCTTGCTCTGACGAGGGGGAGCAGACCTCCACCCCCACCTACACGCAACATTACAACACTGATGGACTACCAGGTACTTAGCAGGCCATCTTTCTGTTGTCTTTGGTTTCCACCTTTAGGTAAATTACTTGTGTATTTCCCACCCTCTCTTGTAGATTTAAAAAGTTTTATCTTTAATTAACAATATATCTCTTTAAGGAAACCCTCTTTTCGCGTTTTTAAGGTAGTTTGTAATTTATATTTGGAAGAAGGTACAGGAAAGGTGGATAGAAAACATATAAAAAGAACAAACACAATATGACGTTTACAATGAAAAGGCGAACACAGTTCACAGTTCACATTGCTGTCACTGGACAAAGACTGGCTGCCTCTTAAAGAAAATCGATCATTACCGCCCGAACTCCCAACCTAATAACAATAATTTTTGGGGCACATCAGGCTCCTTCTTAGACCAAAACTCTTGACTATAGTTTTGAATTTGCATTTTTGAACAAAAAATGTTCACGCAAATGTGAAGCCTTTCAATTTATTTCTTTTGTTTGGTGTTTAATAATATAGTCATTTTAAACCCCTTTATCTTATTTGCTTATTAAGACTAATTTTAATATTTTTCAAACATGCAAACATTAATGTATAATAAGATTTGAAAATAAAACAATATAAAATGGTGTTTTTTGTGTGTAACTGACTGTATTATTTTGTTGTAGGTCCTACCAACCGTCTGCGACGCCAAGACTCTTCTCGTAGCCGCGCCTCCAGTTCTAGTTCAAGCGGGTGTCTGAGTGACGGAGCTCCGTCCTCTTGCGAAGTGGGTTTTGAGTGTGACTTCCCATCTGGTACAATCAAGCGCAAGCCTTCAATGAACCCCAAGCTCCCGCTGACGTCCATTACCCGCCAGTTAAAGGAGGTGGGTGAAACTGTGGGAGAGGGGGATGTAACCGACAGGTGCCACAGTCCTGGCTCAGGCTCCAGCGGTGGTGGAACACTCACCAGAAACGGCGTCACGAGGCAAAGTCGTCGGCGATCGTGCGCTGTGGATGAATCTGGCAGTAATTCTGGTACCCTTAAGAGGCATCACAAGCACCATAGGGGCTCATTAGATTCTGCTCGTACTATATCCGCCTCTTCTTCCAATGCTTCCACCCCCATACGAGAAAGAACAGAAGATCTCATGTCTCCGACCAGACAATTTGTCAAGACTGATGTTACAGAGAACAATTTGGAAGAGACTGTTGAGCTGCCTTCACATGAGGAGGGGCCATGTGATATAGAAATATTTCCACCACCTCCCCAGGAAATGTTTCAAAGCACCTTAAGTTTGGATTCACTTCCACCTCCTCCTCTCCCTTCAGAACTACCTGTGTACACAGACCTTGGAGGCAGTTCTTTATCGCTAGTTTCCCTACCCCCTCCTCCAAGCCCCTGTATAGATGTGGGCAGTATCAGAAGACCACCCCATCCTGTGCCAACCCCACAGTCTTCCAACTCTTCCACTCCTACTAATACCCTGTCACCATCTACCACCCCAACCAGAACCCGACCACCCTGTTTCTCTCCCCCACCCAGCCCTAGAGCCGCTTCCTCTCCCAGAGTGCCTCCTAAACCCATGTCAGGCACCAACAAACAGGGGTCCTTGTCACGCCAGCAGAGTAATGACAGTGCCTCCACAGCATCTACACACTATGCGGTCCCACCATATTTAGCCGAACTTAAGGCTGGTTCACCCATGCTGGCGCGTAAGGCATCTGGGTCTACAGTTGATACATGTGTCGGATCTAGTCCAAAGAGTCCAAACAGCCCTGCGACTCCTTCCCCCCCTCATTCAGCCAACTCGCCAAAGAGTCCCATTCTAATGACAAAGCAGCGGTCAAGAACGGCTCCTAAAAAGATCTCATTTAATTTTACACCGGAAGAAATCGGATCACCGATGCCTCCCTCCTCGCCGACGTATTTCAGCAGGTCTCTAAACAAGAAACCTCTTCCGCCAAAGAGAAGTGAGAGCACAAGACTCAGCACGACAGAGACAAGCCCTAAAAGGCTTTCAGACGCCGATTCCACACTAACGCCTCCACCGAAGGATTTCTTGAAAGATCTTCAGAGGGTGATGCGAAAAAAATGGCAAGTGGCACAGAAATGTAAGCTAGACACTTCCACGACACCTCACGAAGTTTTGGGTTTCCGAGATCCTCCCCCTCCGATCGCTGACTATCGTGAAACCAATGTGAGTAACTGGGTGCAAGAGCATTACGGACATCGTGATAACTTGTACGAGAATGTGTACTTAGTGAGTGGGGGCAGTCGGACCTCAGACCCTCAGAATCCTACTGTGCCTGAAGTTACGTACATGACAAGTCCAATGAATAGGATTCAGGGAGTGGAATATTATAGTGTCGGTCTAAATAAACAAAGTGCCAATGTTGCGATAGCCATAGCGTCCAAAAAAAGGCCCCCACCTCCGCCACCTAAACGGAGTGAAACAACTCAACTCTCCACTGCAAGGCTCCACTGATAATATGAATGACAATAGTTTTGTTTGATGATGGGAATGAAAACATTCATAGTTTATTTTTTGTCTGTGCTAAAACTGTTGAAATAATATTGAACAATTAAAGCCATTAAAATTAAAAAATCTTTTTTATAGTTATTTAATACATATTATATAAATGGATTTTGTGTCCTTTGTTCACATTCATTTGATTTTTATATGTGTCACCAACGAAAAGTTTTTTTTATACGAAATTATAATCGTGCCAACGTTGGTTTAAAACATTTTTTGCTATAACAACAGACCAACCATCTTTTTTAAACACCAATCAAAGGGAAGTTTACAAATTTAAATTTGATGTATGGTAATTAAACGAGTCACTCATGTTGTAAATACTTAACTGATTGTTATATTGTTCTTTTTAACTGTTTAGAATAATATAATTCCTTCAGTTCTCTGTAGATCTGGGTCACTCTTGAATTGTACTTACAGTATATTTATAGAACTGTGTTAATGTTTTGCAATGTTCACTTCTTAATAATGGCAGTCATTCTTTCTTCTCTTTACAATCTTATTGTTTTCTATTTTTCTGTGCTTTATATATTGTTGTAAAGTATAGTAATATAATACTAAGGATTTTCATGCCAATTATATTCTTTTTTCTTTTCGATAAATTAACAATTTACATGTTAATGTTAAGATAGCTCTGCCATCTGGTATTCCTACACTCAATATCTCTTATCTATTTTTGTTTTATTGACATGTTTTGCTAACAATATATGCTACATATATTACTTACAATACACACATGATCACAATCTTGTTGAAGGAACGTTGTGGGTTGCTGATATATTTGTAAATCACTTGATAAGATTAATATTTGGTTTGTTTGTGTAGTTTGCATTACTCTGCCCTTAGAACAGATCAGAATATTTGTGTTCAGAGTCTGTGCCGACATGTTATGCCCACTTACGCTCATATAAAATGTTGATATAACTTATTTAAGTTAGTTTTCTTAGCACTTTCTCGAAGACTTGAGCTCAGCGTGAACACTTGACAGTTTCCTAGTGAGACGAGAATGAGCTAAGACCTGGATTGGAGCAGTAAGTGCAATCAACCCAAACTTGCCTATTAAAATGTGATTTTTTTTAATAGTTAATGTTATCTTCCATAGATGGCTGTTAAATCAATGTAATACAATATTATATGTCTAAAAAAAACATGACTCTGAAAGACCGATTTTTATCAATAATTTATAATGGTTTTATACACATTTAAACTAAACATAAAAATAGGGTAATGCACATTAGTTGTCTTAGTATGGATTCAAGCTCACAGTAGATCTCCAGTTTTACCAATAGTGTTTTTATTTCTTGTTAATATTTTATATCTTAATGCCTTTAATTTTGTTTGATGTACAAATTTTAAATAACTGAAGTGGTGGCAATATGAGCTGGTTTGTTATAATTTGCTAAGTTTAAGTTGTATTTTTGTTCAAAAATAGTAATTATTTTATTTAATTACCCATTTTAATGGTGCACTTGAGACTTTGATCTCTACAAAATATTAAAAGTTTTTTTAATACCTTATAAATGAATGGGTAGAGTAAATGCATTAATATTTGTTTTTACCTTTTAACTTATTTTTAAACAATAATGCTATTTAACTAACATGATTTGTAAATTATGTTAATATTTCTGCATATTAAAATTTAAAGATTGAAGTAATCTGGACTATTCTATTTTCTTGTATGTATTCTTAGTGAGATATTAACTCATTAGTGAATTTTAATTTTTACTATAGAATAAATATTGTTTAATGCAACCAGTTGTTTTTGTTGTATAAAACCTAAGCTAAAGTAATATTAAAAAAATATACATGGAGGCATTTATAAATTATTGAAATGTTTTTGCTAAAATATTTTTAAAATCTGACTCTTAATATTTCCAAATTATTTTTTCTCATCAAAGCATGTATTAAAAATGTTATAGCTGCAATAGTATAACCATTACTACATATTTAAGTAAAACTGTACAAAACTATTTGTACAATTATATGACTATCGAACACTTAAACAAAGATTAGGTGTTGTTGCATGAATAATATTCAACTTATTGAAACATGGCCAGTCATTAATAACCAGCTGATAGCATATTAAATCATATGTCATGTATGTGACAACATGGCTTTGTTGCTATCTTGCAAATGTGACATGATTTCTAAGCACTAATATGCACAATAAGTCTTTTACTTTTTACTAAACATGTAGGCCTACTCATTTTCAATTATGTGCCATGAATTTCCCCTCTTTCAAGAACCCACATTTTAATGTTACAGTACTAGAATATTTTTTTTAGGGCAACACAAAATATGAGTCAGAAGACTACATACAACAAAAATATTTGAACTGTTCTTTAAATTATCTCAAGATAAATAAAATGCACAAAACAAGATTATAAACATAAAGGACAATATGTATGGAAAAAGTGCATTGAGCAAAAACATTTAGTAATAAATAAAATGATAGAATATTAGAAAAATGGTAGAGCACAAATAAAAGTACATTTGTGCTCTACCATTTTCCTAATATTCTATCATTTAATTTATTACTAAACATACAGGACAGTAATTTAGAATGTATGCCCATACAACTTCTTATAAATATCTGAAATCTCTGAAAATCCTGTCCATTTGCTGTCCAGTGCTGTGCAGGTAATATTCACACACACAAAAATAAAAGTATACATATATATTTATTTTTATAATGTGTGTATATATATGTTTGTTTTTTTTTGTGTGTGAATATTACTTGAACAGCACTGGACAGCAAATGAGCAGGTTTTTCAGAGATTAATTGGAAATATAAAACGATATATATATTTAGATTTCCAATTAATTAAAAAGATAATTGAAAAATATTTAGGAATATTCAGGGGTTCTTTATTTTTTAAATATTTGATACTACACAATAGAAAAAGTAACTACTGCCCATTCCTTCTATCTAAGTTTCATTCTATCTTCATCAGCAGGAATGATTGATAAACATGTAGCGCAACTTCTTAAAGGAAGAAAAGTACATTAGTAAAGAATGATAGGACATCAAGAGGCAGCCATTCATTACCTCTTTGTCTTGTGGCAGGAATTTAAAGTATGAACTGTTTAGTTTTCTTATTTTCATTGTAAATGCCATCTTGTGTTTGTTCCCTTCTATACATATTTTATTCTTCTTTCCTGAACCTTCTTCCATAGGAAAAACGTAGTTCAAAAAGTGAAATGAGGTTTTTATTAAAGAGAGAAAAGGATTCAAAAATGGATTTTTAATTATCAAACAAATTTAGACATTGTAAAAGGCATGTCTACTCGGCCACATATATGGGCTAAACAAAAAATCAGATTTTATTTTTTATGTCACTTGAGATCATTGCCATTTTGTCTATGTACAGCTGTTACTTGAATTTTTGATAGACATACAGGCAGTTGGAATCTTTAACTTTTAATTTCCAAACCAACCTATTATATCAGTGTGCAACCTACAAACTAACTTAATTCTGCATCATGAAATGCCCAGTCACCCAGCCATTAATTCATTCCTCTGAAAGAGGAAGCCCCAATTTCACCACTCGGCAATGATACAATTTTGGCCATCACAAGAATTGAACCTCTAACTCTTAGCTCAGTAGGCAGACACACCACTGACTGAGCTAAGGAGTAAAGCCCCGTCTACAGACTCCATATCCATAAGGTCCGTAGTGGTCTTTAGGAGATTCACCCCACACTAATAGATTGCACTTATACAGAGACCTAATCCTTAAGTGCTTGGTCCTAATCACTCTGTAGAAGTTGACTCAACTAATTTTGTAAATGTGTGTGTGAAATTGAATGAAAGCCCCAAGGACAGCGAAAGGATCCATTGCTATGGATATAAATACAAAGTGAAATGATAGTTTTATGTATGGAGCTATATCAGAAATGTGTTTTCTGAAAATTTAAAATCTCCCGGAAGCGTGACATCTCAAAAACAGTTTTCTGAGAAACACGAAGTTCTCAGCATGAGTGGTGTCACTTTGGTAGGTTAAACTTTCCATTAATATTCTTAATAACCTCTGCTTCACAGATTACGTCTGTTTATGCCTTGCATTAGACAATTTTCTTTCAAAGTGTTTATTTGGATGAAGTCTGACTTTCTCATTGGTTGGCATGCTCACTTGGTTAAGGATAAAGACTGTGTAGATGTGATTTCCATTTCTAAGGACCAGTAAAGACTATAGAAATATGGAACTTACAGACTGTGTAGATGAGGCTTTAGACAATCCACTTAATAAAACCTATGAATAAATATCCAAACTGGACATTTTCCAGATGGTATTTGATTATTTCAGTTGTTTTCAAAATGCAAATGTTGAGGATTTGTATGGATGGAAGGAAGGAAGGGTTGATTTAAAAAGTCAACGTCCTAAAAATTTAATTTGTAGGTGATGTATGAATACAATAATTTAAAAAATGCTACTTCTGGATTCTTAGATAAGACATGCGCAAGCCAGCTACTATAAATATGCTATCCAACCCCTCCNGTTAAAAAATCCGAATAGGAAATGGATGCATGAGCTTAACACACTCAAAGGGAAGACATAGGGGAGTTCCCTTTATTTGAGGACCACATCTTTGTAATCACCACAACTTGTCTGCCACAAGAAGGGATGCAGCCTTACCTCTTCTATTAGTCCCTCTATAGAAAAGAATGGAATTATTCCAACACTTATCTGACTAATGGCTGTTACATGATCACTGTTGTTCAGTAGCAAGTGGTCTCCCTTGCGTTCTACACATGTGCCAGCTCTGCTATGTTTTGTAAAAAAGAATAGCCAACAGTCAAATGACTGCTATATAGCGGCGTTTTAAAGCTTATAGCACGCTATTTTTTCATTTGGTCTGTGGTCTTCCATATATAGATAATTCTCTACTAAAGTCAGCTATATATTTTTAATAGTATAACTTCTTAATAAAGCTCTTGGTCTGCACCCGCCTTTAGTGTGCGGACATTTCAAAGTCAAAACATTTATTAAAAAGGTGCTAGAATGAGATTTTTTTTAAATAAAAAGTTTGCTATTAATTTTTATATTGAAAAGTTTTCAAACAATCTTGTGTAAATATTGCAGCTTTATTTATTTTAGTTTGATTTTTATATAGCTCTTATGTAACGTTGACTTTCACAAACACAGAATTACATAAAAACACAATTGATGTTTCTTTTATATATTAAATGTAAAATTACTAAACTGGATGTACATGTGTTTTCTACTTCATTTGCATACCATACAAAACATGTAAATATCTTAATCCCGATTTATATATTGGTTATGAATTTGTAAAGTGTAATTATTTAACACCTGTGCTAATGTACTGTATGCCTAAAATTTTGATAGAAAGTAAATATTAAATGTATAATTTCATTTTGTTCTTTATTTTATATTATTTTAAGAGCTATAAACACACACAAATTTCATTAATCATATTCAAATCATCTTTGATTCGGATTATACCTCTGCTCAATTCATGATACACATATGATTCATGTGTCATTTTTCATCTATCATTTCAATTTCAATTTTAGCTCAGAAAATAAAACAAATCAACTATAATATTTTGTTTGGATTAAACACATACATTAATTTTTCTAATGGAGTAGGAATGAATATGTAGGGTGTCTACCATCAAGGAAAAAACGGGAATAAGTCGGGAATTTGGTAAATTACAAAAAAAAATCTGGAAAATGTTGTTTTACTCAAAATATGAAAATAATATAATAATCAGTAAATCAGTAAATTACTGTGTGATTCAAACTGTCTTTTATTGTTTGTAGCTGTGTAATATATTTTATAATTTTCTAATTATTTCTAGTAGACTATGTTAATACAAATTTTAAAAACACAATTTTTATTTAAATTTTAAAATGTTTTATTATTTATGAAAAGATTTGTAAAAATCAATAGAATTCAAACCCTTATATCCTTGTTTTGCATCAAACCCTCATCAAGTGAGAAAAGATTTATAAACACTTATGTTAGACCACGCAACCTTTGATGCAAGTAAAGGTGATCTATTTATATTATGGTGATACCGGTTTTTATGTTGATGACAACACGTGCATACCTTACTGCGTATTATCTGATTATATGTAATTCTGTTGAGATCAGTAAAACTTAATGTTCGTACACTATTTAGTTGATTACACTTTCAATATTATAAATAAAATGACACAGTTGTTATTTGTTTAACAAAATGGCGCAGAGAGTCAGAGCTAGTGCTGTTACAGACTGAGATTTTCTCTGGATTACTATATGCATAATCTGCTTATATATGACCTACCCCTTGTTTCTTGGACCCCTTGTCATCAGTGTTAAAACTAACTAGTAGGAGAACCCCTGGCAACCTGATGTTGCGAAGGCTAGCTTCCCATTGGGTAAAGGCAGCTAGCTCGTCATCTGATTTTCAAATAGAATGGAGTTTTTTAAAACGTATTATATTATTATTATTATTATTATTATTATTATTATTTATTTATCACCGCGTCTTACTACCCGTTCGGGTTATACGCTTAAGTACTAATTACACTAATGGGTTAGGAATTGGGAAGGTTGAATTTAGAGGAAGTGAACCCGCATTTCCGTGGAGGGAGAGTGGAAAACCATTTAGGAACCCCCCCTCCCTCCCCAGTTCACCCGACCGAGATTCGAACCTCGATCTCCCCGTCCTCGGTGGTCTGGCTCAACACGACTGGCGCGTTAGCCACCGAGGCGGGTAACGTATTATATTGAAGTTACTTCTGTAAACGCCTGATCATCCATGGACGAAGTATTAAAAGGAAAATCTACATTCAGTTCTTTAAAGAAAAATACACACTATCCATGACTTTTTAAATAAATGAGAGGAGTCCAAAACAGTACCATTACAATATATACATAAAATACCTATAAGTGTAAAATCGTCCAGGACTACATGTAAGTTTCTGTATTTATATATCCAATAAAACTGTTTTCAGACATAAGTAGAAGAGAGGATGCAACTAAAAGTTCTCTCTACTGTGCACTTTAATTTGTTCTATTCATTTCTGAAGAAGATTCCATGAGAAATCAAAATAGGCCTACTAAGGGTTTGTGTTTTCCTATTTACATATGAGATTATAAATAATAAATAATAGCACAAATTATTTGGGACGATACCTAAGAATCGTACCTTTTAGGTGATTTTTTTTTTCCATCTAAAATGCATGAAAATCACAAAATGTATACTAGCATTACACTCACAAAAATGCGGGGAACCCAATGATGCTAAATTCAAGATTATTAAATAACTGTGTTATAATTAATAATTCAAAACCAAACTCACATAAGTGATGCAGGAACAAATATTGTTGGAATCACAACAAAAAAATTTCTTGAAAATGGTTACATTTTTTCTTATCTAAACTAAAATACTCTTGCACATCCATCAAACTCAAACAAAGCTGCATTATAACTTGACTTAAAACATAATAAATAACTGAGCAGATGCAGAAACTCATCCCCCGCAAGTCAAATATTAAAATAAGGTAACTACATATATATTTTGCAAGGCTAAATAATATATAAAATAATATAATTTTGTTATTTTCCAACCTAGCTTAACCTAACCTTCCACTAACCCTGCTACCTCCAATTGTTAATAAATTATAATCTCAATTTAAAAAATATATATACTTTTGTATTTTAAGAAGTCATATTTTAATTGTAGACGACCATGGATCAAATGATGTGTTGATCTAGTATTTTTTACTTTTGTAATAGGTTTTATTGAGTTGTCTAAAAGTTGTAAAAATTATTTCAAATAAATAATATAATCATAGTATCATTGGAATCACCATTTTCTTGTGAGTAGGGCCTAGAGTGATGGTAATACATTTTGGGTGATTTGGTATCTTAATTAAATAAAGACATAAGTACCTATCTTATCATATAATACACTAATTTAGTGTATTATATGTGTTACGCCCTCTCTTTTACCTCGTAGTTTAAGGCCACCGTAAACAACATAACGAGTATAGAGGGGCATAAGCTATGTGAAACATAAAATAAATAAATAAGGAAATAAGCAGAGATTTTAAGGTAAATAGTCATTTAATAAGCAAGTATTTTCAACAACATCAACATTGTGGCCTCGACAATCCTAGCAGCGAAAGTATTTGCGAACATAGATTATAGGAAAACATTCTTTGGTAATACACCCTAAACATTATTATTATTTATTAATAATGGTTTAGTAAAAGAAAACCTAAGTTTTACTAAGGAAAATTTTCTTGTTACCACAATAAGAACTGGATTAATACCAATGATAAATGATAACTGCATTTCAAACTATTCACACAAGATATATGCAAACGTAAATCTGACTATTCATGAAACCAA
>CABFWB010000582.1:210312-220639 GCA_902151455.1 Timema bartmani
CCCCCCTTCGGTATCTATCTCCGCTTGTTTCATTTTAAAAACCACCTCTCCTCTGCATCACCCCAAAATCCCCACCTGAAATCACCCTTCAGAAAATGTTTGGCGTCTTAACAAAACCACCTTTCCCCTCCCCTATTTTTCTATCCCTCTCTGCCACTTATCCCGTCTCCTTCTAACACGTCACAGAGAACCATAGAGAAAGAAAAGGAAGACATACTAGTCTTTCTCTATGCTTAGCAGCTAACAGAAGAAGAGAGAAATAATAAAAAAAGAAAGAACGAAAGTAGAAAATGCCGCCACATTGCCAGATTTCGCTAGAAGACAGGTAAATAGGTAAAGTTTTTTGGTGGAGACGTATTTATTTTATCCACTGCAGTAGGATATTTTCTCGAGAACTTCCTGTGTTTCTCCGACCCCTCTCATGTTGACATCCATTCTATACCCTCCTCTCTGGATGCTAAGCTAGGCGGACCGACTTCTTCGGAAGCTGTAAAAAGAGTTGGGTCTGTTCGCCCCCTCAAGGTTCAAAATGAAACGACCATATCAGCAGCCATGCCTTCCCCCACTCTTTTATAAATCTTCTTCCCCCCCCCTACTGCATTTAGTGTTTCTACGAAAAGCAATTAATTTCAACAGGGTGTTTCTTTATTAAAAATACAATCGGGGTTTCTATCTATTTTTTATAAAAAGCGGTGATTTGGATCATGAAAACTTAGGCCAGCCATCACGTAGTAATAATTAGAAATGGTTGGCGTGGAATTTCTATATCAAAATAGTAACAAATTTTACATATTAGTTTAACAGTGTTTTATAATTTATATTACTTAAAAAAATGTAGGCTGTCCGAAACATTCACATACAGTAATATAAATGGAAATTCTTTTGACTAGCTAGTCTAATACAAGTTTGATGCTAAAAATTGTATAACTCATTTCAAACTACATTTATCACTACCTACATTTACAGTTTTGTTTAATTAACCAGTGTTCTCCCCATAAAGGTGGGCGGTTGACAAACAACTTTCTCAAATCTCCTTTTTGGTTTTGTTGTCAAAAATAATGTTGTTTTAACGAAAACTTTCACTCTCAAAAGATTGCACTAATCTATACATAATTATCTTCGAAATCTTTGTTCATTCCTAGGTGCCCGAAATAATGTAATATATTTGTGTGAGTTACAATTATTATCCATATATAACCATTTGGCTGAAACTACTCTCAGTACACCTAACTGAGATTCGAACCCTAATCTCCCTTCGGCCACCGAAGCAGGTTCTTTTATTTATTTCACTTCCTCTCATAGCAACCCTAGTGGTTTTCTTAGACCCGCATCGGTGGTAGGATGGTGTAAACTGTAAAGTATCTCCTGGGCTGCCGGAGATGGGGAGGTTAGGGTTCAAGTCTCAGTCAGGAATACTAAGAGTGTGTCATTGTCCCCCTCCTCCCCAAAAAATGTTTTTCCAGACTCTTTCCATGCATATGCGGGAACATTTATATCCAATTCTAAAAAACCCTCGGGGCAACCCTATGAAAACCCTAGATACTAAGTCTTAGCCCGAACGATAAAATAGTTTAGGCTCAAGTCGGAGGTACAGACAGACAGAAAAACGAGAATTCAAAAACAACTTTTTCGGGTTGGAGGTGAGGCGGGGTGGGTCATGAAACGTCAAAATTCATCAAAATCTCGACTTAGATTTTTTTGACGATCACAATACTTTCTCTACCTGTAAGATAGAGAGAAAGTAAAAAGGACTCTAGATTTAGTCTTTCTCTAACAAATGCAATAATGGTTTTATAACCTCACAAGTTAACTAGCAGCGAGCTTTCTTCTTTACCTTGAGATAAAAAGTTTCGTTCTTACCGTAGTTATCTTTTCCCTCTTTCTTACTGACATGACAAAGGGTGGTTGTAGGTGAGAGGTGAAAGGGAGATACACTTAGACAGTGTAGAAAAAACAGTTACAGAAAACTACACAGACCATTGTATTCTAAGCCGTGTGGCCTGACGGCGATTGATACTTTACTCGCTGACTGAGGCGGCTGTCACGTCAACACACACGAGAACACTTTACTTTGCGTTACGTGAACGTTAAGTTGATCATTACTGCGCATGTCATGCCCAAATCCTCGTCAAGATGGACCGGGTGATAGATTTGTTCTTGTCTCCTGCCTTTGTTTTCACTTATCCGCCATCACTTGGGGTTCAAAGTTTTCCACTTTTAGCCACAGCTGCACTCGAGTGTTGCAAAGAGCGTACCGTTTGGAAAATGACAGCTAAAACAAAGATGGCGGTTAAATTGTTCATATCTTTGCTTACATCAATTATTGCCGTTTGAACGCTACCCCCTAGATTTTTACTGTTATAAGATGGAGGCACAAAGTGTAGACCCTAAGTTGATAACTTTTTTGACTAGGTTTTAGGTCCCTGACCTCACTCTCTAAATTAATGACTTGCATTTCTGCAACAAAATGTGTAACCGTACAGTCCGATTTTCATAGGAAACGAAAACAAGTTTTTATTTCGGTAAATAATGATAAAATTTTACTATAAGATTATTACTGCTATGTTATATATATATATTTACAATATCTATCAAAAGTGACAGCTGCAAATCAAATGACCTGACGTATGAATACGTAAAAGTAGCCTAGTAACTATTATATCTGTCAGATAAGGAAGGCTCTTTATATGAAACTTGGACTGTAAATATGATGTTTTAATATTCACCACCAAATTCATTTACGCAATAAAAGAATAGGATTCGTCTTTGTACCCTTAAAAAAATGGTTGTAGTTACAAATGGGTTGTGAAATTAAGTTTAAATATTTAGATGTAGCTTTTTTTTATCAATACAATTCTAAGAAGTTTGTGACATGTAAAGGGCTACCATAAAATACACAGAGGAAGGCAAGCTGACATTTTTACTGATATAAAACATTTGGATGCATTTTATTTTATTTTTTAGTACAACATCTTACTAACTGTTCGGGTTTTACGTATATGTACTAACTACTCTAGTGTGTAAAGGATGAGGAAGGTTGAATTTAGAGGACGTGTGCCCACATTTACGTGGAGAGAGTGGATAACTATTTAGGAACATCTACCATCAATACACTCAAGCGAGGTTCAAACCCCTTTCTCCTTGTCATCAAAGATCTAGGGAATAGTATTTTGAAAGAATTATATCTTAGACCATGCAACCACTGATGTGGGTAAGTATTCAGCACTGAGCTAGTAAATATCTTGCGCCTAAGAAAGAAGAAATTATCTTTTCAAATAGACTTGATTAATCTTATGTTTTTATAGTTAACATTTTCAACCACAAAAGTCGTCCATAACTTAAACTAGTTTTGGCTAAACTTTAATTACTAGCGGACCAATTTGTATAATGCAGCAAACATCGCAGGCAGATGGCAAAATTAAAAAAGTGAAATAATAGTGTTTTTTTTAAATTGCGCGTTTGTGCTACATCACTCGTATCTCAGTAGCCAGTACGCCCGAATGTACTAATCGTGCATCCTTTCCGTGGAGGCTCTTTCCATGTCCCGATGAGATGAGGTGATGGTGATAGTGAGTATGAGGGTGTGAAACCAGTAGAAACACTTAAACCTAACTTAAGTCTAATTAACCAACCCCTGGTGACCTTTGGGGTAATTCCCCTTCCAGGAAAAATACCCAAAGTACCAGCTGGGAATCAAATCCTGGACATCTAGGCTCGTAGCCAGCTAGGTGCCCCAGGGGGTCGGTTAACAGCGAAGCAGCCAAAACACACAAAATAGTTAATATTGTAGAATAAACTGTGTTCTCTGGACTTAGATTCTTCATTTGAGTTTGAAACAGCCCAAGCTTTATTAATAAAACTAAATTAAATTATAGCACCGCGTCTTACTACCCGTTCGGGTTATACGCTTGAGTAATAATTACGCTAATGGGTTAGGATTTGGGAAGGTTGAATTCAGAGGAAGTGAACCCACATTTGCGTGGAGGAAGAGTGGAAAACCATTTAGGAAAAACCACCCTCAGTCCATCCGACCGAGATTCGAACCTTGATCTCCCCGTCCTCGGCAGTCTAGGTCAACACGAAACTATCGCGTTAGCTAACTACGCCACCGAGGCGTGTCATTAGTAATAGAAAGAACAAAAGACTATTATTTCGAAACTTTACGCACCCCTTAGCCTTGGTACAGAAGATAACGGGAAGTTGAGAAAGAGACCAGAGATGATGGCGTTTCTCTCTTTAAAAAAAAACCCAACCTTTCCTTTGATGTTCAGGATGAAGTGAAGAAGAGAAAATAAACGAATATAAAGAGAGAAACGTGGCGAAAAAGAAATCTAGCTAGAACCACCCCAAAACAACCACCGCTGTCTCTCCTCGGACCAAGAAGGGGAGCCAACGGTCCATTCAGTGTTGCCACATAAACAACCAGCGCGTTCGTAAGGTAATGTTGGTAACGGGTACAAAAATGTGTGAAGGTATTTTTGAAGGGCGATGTATTAGCATGGCCAAAATAAAAATTCACTGAGGGGGGAAGGGGGTAGTTGGAAGGAAACTAGAGCTAAGGCCAGTAAATTTGCAGTTATTATATAACATATTTTTCTATACACAGTAAATAAAACGTTGTTTCAGTTCTGAAGAAACGTTTAGTTAGATTTGATATGGTATGACAATTTTTGAATTTGATAATAACTTTTTCTCTTCATTTAAAAAGTTTCTCGCCAGATTCCAATATTTTCATAACAAATGTTCAAGCACTGTTGATATTATTATATTTTGAAAACTAAACTAAACAGGTCTACTGAATCACTATTTTATTTATTTGGTGAAATAGTTTTTTTTCTATAAAAACTGCAAAAATTCTGGCCTTCGCTCGCCTTGTTCCCCACACCACAATAAATTGACATCTTCCTCCCACCAGTTCCTAAATTTAAAAATGTGAGTGTTCCATTGTTTTGCACCCCAAGTCAAGAGATTGGATGACCATTTTTTCTTGTGGGTGGGGGATGCATTTTTTTTTAGCACCACGTCTTACTACCTGTTCGGGTTATATGCCTATGTACAAACTACGCTAATCACTTTAAGGATCAGGAAGGTTATATTTAGAGGAAATGTACCCGCATTTGCGTGAATGGAGAGAGGAAAACAATTTTTAAAACCCACCCTCATTTACACCCAGCAGATATTTAAACCTTGATCTCCCAGTCATCGGCAGTCTGATCTATTGCGAGAATAACGTCTTAGACCATGCGACCATCGAAGTGGGTGGTAAATTAACCGCTCCTTACCTCCCTTCCCTCCAAACAATTTTGTTTTATACATTATTTGGATATTCACCCGCTGCTTAAATATATTTGAGAGTTGTAATAATATTTTTTGGTGCTTCTTTTGGCGGCTGTTATTTTTAATTATATGTTTCCAGCGTTGTACAGTACTGTAATTATGTAATAAAGAATTTAACTTTATAGCATGGTCTACTAATAAACATTTTGTTTTCTAAATAATTTGTTATGAGTAATTAATGGGTATTTGCTAACAAACCAAAATTCTTTTACCTTTTTTAAATACAAATTGAGAGCTTCCTAAACAGGCTGAGCCTACTTTAGGATGGTAAAGTCAAACTTTATGATGCTATAAAATACTAAATTCTCCTGAATGATAACTAATATCAAGTTTTGGTAAGCCAAGTATTCCTCCAGTTGGATGAAATTAATAAAAATAATTAACTAAAATCGGCTGGTATTTACCAAACACAAATTTCATTGTTAAACAATTATGAATCTATTAGATTAACAAAAAAAAGTAAACAGTTATATCGAAGCCCGCTTCGGAGGCTGAATGGTCAAGGGCGCTACTTTCACAATAGACTAGACTGCCGATGACGCGGTGATCAAGGTTCGAATCTTGGTCGAGTGTACTGAGGTTATTTTCCTAAAATGGTTTTACACTCTCCCTACACGCAAATGTGGGTACGCTTCCTATAAATATAACCTTCCTGATCCCTAAAATCATTAGGGGTAATTAGTACATAGGCGTATAACCTGAATGGGTAGTAAGACGTGGTGCTAATATAAATATATATATATATATTTAAATTCTAAATTAACCTTTTAAATCAAGATTTTCTTCTGGCATTCGTATATTTAAGTTAAGATGAATGTGATCACGAGTATTTTTCCAGAATTAACACAAAAAATACTTTTTGGGGCAAGATAATTAAAATATTACTTTTGTAGATACGTTTAGATTAATTTTCTACACTTGGTGATCTCAAAAATTCTTGAATATCTGTCATGAACATAGCAGTATTCGACCAAAAACATTTTAAACAAAGAAAAAAAAGTCTTGATCAATTACGCAATGCCACTGACAGATTACAATGTGCAGAAAATGAAATTAATTGACAAAATGTTTTAATTTATTTTGGCCAAAGAAAAAAAAAAGTATTTTTGTCATAAAAACTGCAAAACTACAGGCCTTAGCTTGCGTTTCGGCTACCGCCTTGGTCAGCGAGGAGAAAGTATCAATCGCTGTCAGGTCACACGGCTTAAAAACCAATGTTCTGTGTCGTTTTATGGAACTACTTCTCTATTCTGTCTATGCTTATACTCTCTTTCGACTTTCACATACAACCACCCTCTGTCATGCCAATAAAAAAAAGAGGGATAGGAAAATTATGAAATTTCTTATCTCAAAGTAAAGAGGAAATATCGTTATTAATTCTCAAATATCTTAAAAGCTTCTGTCATACCCCCCCCTCCCCCAAATTACTGTATTTGTTAGAGGAAGGCTAAATCTAGAGCTCTTTTTTCATCAAGTTTAGTATCATGGCTCCACAAATATGTTTAAAAAGTCGTTGAAATTGAGCTAATGTCACATTTTCACACTTTTGTGTTTATTAATAAAAACTAATACTATGGAGTTGTTATGGAAAAGGAACCTTGTTGAAATTATTCGACTTAATTTTGGCGTCAACCGTATTTTGAAATAACGCGTTGTTGATTTAAATATCGCGTTAGATCTGAACGTCTGCGCGGCAATGTCTTATTACCGAGGTGGATCCCTTAATGTGCATTCCGTTATTTTTGTTTAAACTTTTTCTGAATCTATCAAATTAAATTTATAAATTGAACTAGTAAGCATGCTATTTATAAATTTACTAATTTATTTACAGCTTTTTGTTTCACTTGCATAGCATCCTGCCACCCGTATGGGCTAACCGCATACATACACTAAAATATTATGGACAAGTAAATATAAATTAAGAGGAAACGTACCCACATTTGTATTTAATAAAAAGATCTTGGTACACTCGCCTGGGAATCAAGCCCTGACCGGATACTAACATAGCTTAATAATACTTAAAAATGCTTAGTAAACAAACACAGTTTTACTCTATAGATTTTCGTGAGAATTTATTTAAATTATATGTGTCTCGTCTTATATTTATTAATTGCGGAATATATCCATCACAGAAAAGTGGATTGTAATCTGATGTTATAGGATATTCATTTATTACTAAACTTGAAAAAAAAAAGTTAGTAAAATAAAACGATTATGTTTTTATCAAATTGTTATATAATCCATTTAAATCGAAAGAAAAAAAAGAAGGTTCTAACAAACAAGAACATTATTACAAATTGAGAAAGTATTGCGTTTCAGTTTTATCAAAAGGGATTACATTTTTTTATTTAGCTAAATCCATTTCAATTTTTTACGTAATCTCTTTGGATTGGCATTTCTAACTGCATTCAAATAAACGTTATTGCTAGCCCATACCATCTCTCATGAGAGTAATTCAAGACTAATGTGATCTATAATCATTAAGTCTAATTTCACCAATTTGCGTCAGTTAAATAAGTTCAACTATAGAAACTTGAGTTGCAATCCACAAAAAGTTTATATTTTCTTAAGTAAAGTACTGAGAGGTTTAGAATATAATTCTCATTTTTATTTAAATATTGGCAGATTAAAAAAAAGATATCCAGCCATGGGAATCAAACCCGGAACCGTGGACTTAACACGCCATTTTTAAAATTTACAACATCTATATAGCATTTCGATCTTACAAACTTCGCTATTCATGTACAATTAATTAAGTTATATTAACGTGAGCTTCTTTTTATCTTATTTGAGTAACAATTATAACTAAATATTTAACACGATCAGATAATTTTCAATAAAATTATATTTGTATTTGTTTAAACATATTATATATTTTGACACAGAATTTCTTCCGAAAATAGATGTTTTTCCCATGAATGTCCCCTTCGTTCTCTACTCCCCCTCCCCTTTTAGGGAAATATATACTCTCTACATTACTACGTAGTACGTAGTACGTACTACCATTATCTTATATAATTATATATGTTCTTTGGGCTTACAATTTTTTTAAATAACTAAAACATTAAGATATTAACATAATAAGATTTTAAAAATAAGAAATATATAATTTATTGGTTTATAAAAGTTTAGAACAATTTATAGAACAATTAAAGAATATAAATTTTGAAATTGGTAAGTTGAAAAATGTAAAAAAATAATAATTAAGAAACAAGATATTAGTACATTTAAAATAACATGAAACACATTAAAAAATAAGTATATAATCACATCAATGATAGAAAATATGAACTATGAAAGAAATAAGTTGAAATAAGAATTATTACATGGAAAAAATTAAATTTTAAAATATAAATTTTGTGTTTATTTTTTGTAAAAGAAAAACAGTTTTTTAACAGGTGGTCTACGGCACACTAATGATAGCTTGATTTTAGTACACTTAGACTTATTTAACCTTTTCTTGTGTGTAGAAAAGTGGGGGCCTCCCTTGAAATTAATAGACCCCAATAAGTGTGTGGGGGGAGGGGGAGGTAAGGTGGGGGAGAAGGGACGGGGGATCCACACAAACACTTTCTATTGTAAAACTAGCTCTGTTACATTTATCGTTACCCGCCTCGGTGGCCCTATGATCTAAGGCACTGATACTCTCGCCATATGCCAATGACCGGGAGATCATGATTCAATCCTGGTCGAGTGTACTAAGGATGGTTTTCTTAAATGGTTTCCCCACTATTTTTACACGAAAATGCGGGTAAACTTCCTCTTAATTCAACCTTTCTCATCCATAACCCACTAGAGTCTCTGTGGTCTATTGGTTCCTGGCTACAGATCCAGGGGTCCTAGGTTTGATTCCAGACGCTTAAAGAAGTTTTTTGTGAAGCAATGGTTCTGGATTATTATTATTATTATTATTATTGTTATTATTATTAGCACACCGTCTCACTAATCGTTCGGGTTGGACGCACTTACGCTAATGTGCAATGGTAGGGTGATAGTGAGATGAAATGGAGGACCTACAGTTTAACGTGGGATCCGAACCACGGTGGAGGCCTGGCATTCCTCACATTCACAAGTTGTGATTAATACATGTCTTGTCAGAGGTGAAGGAAGGGTTTGGCAATCAGATAAATCTGTGCCGGGACCGAGGATTGAACCCCGGACCCCCAGCACATAAGTCCGACACCTTACTCCTAGACCGCCAGGTCACCGCAATGGGTCTGGAGATAGTGGTTCGAATCTCGGTCGGGTCTAATGAGGGTAGTTTTTCCTAAATATTTTCCCACTCTCCTTCCACGTAAATTCGGTTAGATTACTTCTAAAATTCTTTCTTCTTCATCCCAAGCCTATTAGAGTAACTAATTATCATGCATATAGCCTGAACAGTTATTAAGACGCGGTGATTTTAAGAAAATGCCTTTGATCAATATTTTAAGAGTAATTCAATAATTTAATTAATTTCCGAGCAAGCTGTTCCAAATGTCAAATAAAACAAAAAAATGAGGTATTGGTTAACTAATTATAAAAGCTATTCATGGTGTATAAAGCACTTTATCTACATATAAAATAAAGATAATGTTAGTGAGCCAAGGGATTTTTTTGCATTATTTTATTTAGTGTATCACTGCGAAGAAAATGGCTGAAAAACACTACAGTAAAACGTTCACCGATATCTTAAAATAAGTGTAAATAATAGAGAAGACACAAAACACAAAACACAAAACTTTATTGTCTATGAACCGCCAATGCATGCCTCTTAGTTTTTCGAACGCTGGTCAAATTAATAATTATCGCCGTTTCCTAATATTCTCTCGCTAGTTTATGGTCCAACGGGGTGTGGGTAGGCCCCTTATAGGGTGCCAGTAAAACGACTATTTATTTTTAAAATATAATAATGGTCCTTAGTAGGATACGCTCAGACGGACTTGCCGTGAAAAATAAATTCGTGTGTAGCTCACACAAAAACGAAACGAAAAAAAAAAAAAAAAAAGAA
>CABFWB010000582.1:222341-232699 GCA_902151455.1 Timema bartmani
CTGTCAAGAGTAACCAATCAGGTATTTCTCTGCAACAGGTGCAGTGAAAGCTAGCTTCCTATTGGATATAGGGAGCTGGCTTTTCTTGCTCGTTTGTTAAATACTGCGGAGTTATATTTTGAGAAAAATAAACAAGTTTTTCTGGTAAAATCCTTTTATAGACTATTCTGCGAAAACGCGTGATTCTCCATGGATGAAGTAAAAGGATAATTTACATACAATACTTTAAAGAAAAATACCTTCATCCATGACTTTTTAAATATATGAGAGCAGTCCAAAAATCAATTACATTATAAGACTTCGGCTGGTTTTGAACCCACGAACATCGGGTCCTGAGGTGAGGACTTTACCACAAGAGTCAAAACCACCAAGGTCGACACAGATACCTATAAAATAATACTAATAAAATAGTAAAATGTTATCAACTTTGGACGCAAAAAAGAGAATGCTTGTATTTTCTAAACGGTGCTTCCTATGAAAATTCGCACCCCCCTATTCTATTTTGTGAGTTTTCCCTACTAAATCTTTCTCGTCTATTTTCTATCCCCATGAAATCGATTCGATCTTTCCATAAGATGTTCTCCATACCCACAATTTTACATGATATTTAAGTGTATCAGGCAATATTTCGGGTAAGGTAGGCCTACTTCAGATGTGGTCTGCATGCCCCATGAAGATAGGGGTGGGAATAGTTGGGGGTGTTAACAACCCAGATAGGAAGAAATTCTCTTAGACCATGGAAAAAAAATTAATGAAATAATATGTCGTATATAAGACTATCTTGCTTTTCTATTTCATATTCTTATATTCTTATAAACTATAACACTAGGGGTTATTACCAATCAAAGTTATTTTGGTCACAGTTAAATATTATTTGAAAATACTTGATATATTTGCGAGCTTAGAAGACTTAAAGATCGACTTTTAAGTTTTAATGACGATGTGGTTTTATTACATGAACGAATGAAAATTGCCGGTTTCAAGGGAATGCCTAAATCAACAGTAATGCTCCATAGGACAGTTTAAGGAGCTCACCTAGTTCAACAGAAATGCTCCATAGGACAGTTTAAGGAGCTCATCTAGGTCAACAGTAATTCTCCATATATTTTTGTTAAGAAGTCTATGTTCAACTCATCGGTTTCTAACAATTACTAAGGGTTGAAAATCATAAAATGAGACTTAAGGATAGTAAGGTTGAGATGCACCTACATTGGCTACGATGGTAGGAAAACTACCATTTATCTTTCATGATCCATAAACTGCAATTATCACAGATTTTTTCCCCCTTACTTGCTAATTCGGGTGCATTTTCTCTTATATGCCTTCTTTCTTCATCGCTGAGCCCTAGTTTCAGTCAATATTAACGCTCCTATTGAATATACAATTCTTTTAAATATATTAAAGCCCCGAGCCCCTATTGGTGGTTACATGGTCCATTGCGTCAGTTTCGTGTTAAATTGAATTACCTGTGGGCGGGAGATCGGGGTTCACGTCCCAGTCGGATGTGCTGAGGATTTTTTCCTTAAGTTATTTCCCACTTTACCTCCACGTGAATTCGGGTGTATTTCTTCTAAAATTCTACCTTCCTGATCCTTATTCCATTAGCATTATTTTTCTAGCCACCGCAGATTACTACCTATTATATACGCATATATAATCTACTAGTTACAATAATGTGTTAGGGATGAGGAAGGTTGAATGTAGAGTAAGTGTACCCACATATGCGTAGAAGGTGAGGGTAAAACCATTTATGAAAAAACACCCTCAATACACTCGATCGGGATTCGAACCCTGGTCTTCCCGTTATCGGCAGTCCAATCTATTACGAGAGTGATGCCTAAGGCCATGCGGCCATCGAAGCGGGTATTAGGGTAATTAATTTATACGTATGACTGTAACGGGCACTAAGAAAATAAAATGTGGATACATGATATAGCTTCAATAAAATGCATCCACTTGTCAACGCACCACCAGACGCCACTGAAATAAAACACATCCAACCGCTGCTATGGTTATGGACCCTCAGACTGAGTGTTATAGGAGGTGACAGCGCTAGAGAGTAACCCTGGAACGAAGAGTACGGGACAATTAGAATGGATGAAGGCAAACAGTAGATGGGAACGAATTTTGGGCCGTAAGCTGCGATATCGTATTTCCTCACCACTGATGACGTTATGGGGACATAAAAGCAAAAGGTTAAAAGAAGAAAGAGGAATATCTCGATATTTCTAACGGCCGAGAAGAAGATTGTCTTTGGCGCTATGAGCTTCGTTTGTGATTTACTCCGCGGCTTAGGAATAAGTGGATGTAGTGGGATCGTAGGAGAAAAAAAAGACACGAAATCTACTTTCATATTCACTAGTCGTCGAATCCAGGTGAAAAATCATCTAGGTCAGCTCTCTTGTTTGTCCGAAGTAACAGGATTTGCAGAAAATCCCACCAATACGTTAGATATTTTGTGATGTTTGTGAAAAAATTCAGATCAACACATATTTTTAAAAACCTCAACAACTTTTTTTTCTTTAATATTATATTTTTTTCACCGCGTCTTACTACCTGTTAAGGTTGAACGCACATATGATTAGTAATCTAATGGGGTAAGAATGAGGAAGGTATCATTTTAAAGGCGATCTATCCACATCTGCGGAACAGGAGACTGGGAAACCATTTAGAAAAAAAAACTACTTTCAGTAAAACCGACCGGTATTCGAACCCTGATCTCTTAATAATCAGGCCAGTCTAACACGAGAGTGACGCTTCATACAACTCGGCCACTGAAGACCACATTCTAATAACGTCAGATACTTTGTCATAATAGCATTCATTCGTTCACTGATTTAAGTAAATTATATAATGAACTAATCGTCGTAGCCAGGACAGAAATCATCCAAGTCAACTTTATTACTTATCAGAATTACAAGGTTTGTTGGAAAGTGAAACGACAGTTCAGACGTTTTTGTGATTATGATTTTTGGTTTGGATCTACAATTATTCTAGACAATTTTTTTATAGGCTTCAGCCACTTTTTATGACATCGAGAACCTTGAAATAATAACATCCATACATTCATCGATTAACGTAATTTATACATAGATGATAGATACGTCGAGTTAATTAACGAAGTTGCCTACTTGGGATATTTCAAAGCTATTCTGCGAAGCGGGTTGCATATCAATTTGACGCACCTAAGCAGTGTAAGCACTATCACATTTAGACACCAATGTAGCCTACGGAATAGAAAGAAAGGGAAGAAAATGAGAAGTTTATAATGCAATACCTCTTGTTTTAGCACGTCCCCTCTTCCTCTGACGAGATGACACACTCACTATACTACTATACTATTTGTGCCTTGAAAACATTGACTTGCTTTTTAAATTTATCTTTTCCTTGTTTCCTATTATAGATATACTTATGCTAGTACATAATTTTTAATCTACATCTTGGCAGGATGTCTCCCACAGGTTATTTTTGTGAATATTCCAATTAGTCCAAGTTGAAGATGATTTATAAATAACATATTTACAAAAAAACTACTACAAGATAAATATACTATTTTTGTGACACTGTAGGGCTATTTCTAGAATTATTCAAGAATTTATGGTTTCTGTTTCAACATTATTTCTTTAAAACTCGCTGAATAAACCGTAAACTCACTAACATGGAAAATACTATCCTGACTTGCCGTGACGTCACGGGTAGGCAAAGTCCTTAATCTACAGCTATTACTTTCGATCAATTCCAATGAATTTTTTTTTTAATATGTATTTCTCGTCATTCTTAGCTTCTTAATACCCGTTTGGCCTATTCAAAGTTTTACTCTAATAGGGTAGGTGTGGTAAATTAATGACTTAGTAGTGTACCTGCACTTGCATGTAGGGAATGTTGTCTGGTTCACCACTTATAGGGAGGTTGGGGTTCAAATCCCAGCTGAAGTATTGAGATTTTAGTTTTCTAAAGAGTCTTCCAATTTCTTTCAGCGCCAACGTGGGTATATTTTCTCTCAATTCTACCCTCCTCACCTCTACTCATCTGTGTAGCTACGCGAATAGCCTAGATGGGTGGAAAAAAACGTGAAGCTTGGAGAGAAAACATAAACATTACGTTGGTCTTCGGTTGATGGCATTTATTTGGGGATCTCTGTTTAGATTTATTGAAATTTGATGCCTGTAGCTGGTACGCCACAGGAATAAGCTAACTTATCTGACAGTTTTCAGTGCAAAAAATAAATAATAAGAAACAAGCACACATTTTCATGAATATGCGCCTACTCCTTCTTTTGACATCGATTGTAGAGTGGTCCTAGGAAAAATGTGCATTTGCCAATATGTGTAAATCTTAGGTTACTCGATAAAATTCAGATATCGCAGGAAAGTATTTTTTTAATTGGATTAAAAATAAATGGATTGCTGGTTACGGGGAGATGGGTGGGTTCAAAATCAGGTTGAGTGTACTGAGGGAAGTTTTTACTAAATGTTTTACCACCCTTGTGCCACACAAATATGTATAAACTTCCTCTAAAAACCTCCCTCATTTCTACTACGTTAGCATAGTTAATGTATGGGTGTAGCCCAAACGGGTCCTAAGACGAAGCGAAATAAAATAATAATATATTAATTATTTTTTACTTATTAAAGTATGATGATGAGAATAGACACTAAAATTTAATAATAAATTGTCATAATTTATCAATTATCCTGAAATGCAATAGGAACCAATTCTCTAACGATCTTTTAGTTGCCGTGCCCTAAGAAAAGGGCTTCATAATCTCTTTGTATCGAAGTCGATGCTTCAATAGACCTGCATGGCCTTGTGCCTTAAAAAGGCCTTGAATCTCAAACAATGTGCAGTAATCCCAACCGACTATCCCTGATATTAGCCTAATTCATCCTTCCCGGACCTTTATAAGGACAACAACGAAGGGAGCAATGATTGTAAACCAATACCATCAGAATTTCTATACCGCACAGAATGTTCTTTGTCAGTTGTAAGGAACCAATTATTAAGGTTGGATGGAATTAAAATAATAGGGCACATATAATGGAGCGGTGGAGAATTATCGATTATGGTCTGACATCCTAAATATATATGGAACTAAGGCATAATGTATCTCAAGCAGTGACCCATTCGGGCACTGTTGAGCTAATTTGACTGGTCCACACATTGCAAAGTGTTCCAGTGTAAAAATCTCCATTCACTCTAATGTATTTTAATACCATGCAGGGCTCACCTTTCCCTACGAGTGGGTAATAATGAAATTTAATGTCACCACGTTTGGGTAACATTATTTTAATACTAGATTTTATTACGGGGTGTCTTTTATGGCCTGCAGATCAAACAACATCCAATCCAAGTCATTCATTCATTATTGGGAAAGGGAAACTACAATTTAAAGTTATTGATGAAGTTGTAAAAATGGAAAAAGTTAGTTATAGTAATTGATGGAGACTGATGAGAAAATTTTATAAAAATTAATAACAAATTGAATAGGTGATCTGTATTATGATAGCAATTTATAAGATTTCATTAGACTTTATACATAATGAACATCTAAAAAGTTGATAACACATTAAAAATGTAAACTTTGAGTCATTTAGTGTTGATGGCAAGTTAAAATACAATTAGATAGAAGATGATTTCTAAGTCATATGTACAATGAGACGACTAGAAAAAACATATATAAATATAAGTTAAAAAAACAGAATTGTGTGATTAAAAAATATTATATAAAATTTTTTGAAAAAATATAAGATTAAAATAAATAATGCATGACAAGAGATAGTTGAATTCTTTCCTTATCTGTATTTTTAAATTCCCTGTTCCTTGTGTGCTGTTGTCAAATTCAGCAAAGATTCTACATGTTTCGGCGCATCATCGGCACCATCATCAGGACTAAGGAGAGAAAAAGAACATATCAGATAAGTTAGGGCACAAATAACCTAGTGTTAGCCAATGTGAGTTTAATTTGTTATGGGTTAAAATGAAAGAATGTAAAGTTTAATGAAAAATAATTAAAGCTTTGTAAAATGTTTGGTCATGCCGGGAATATAACCTGGTATTCTTATCTCAGTAGTCAGATGCGCATCTGAATAATACATGTGCTTCCAACTTATTTAAATTTACGAAAGTGTTTTCGGACATTTTAAAATTGTGCTTGTTTCAACTTGAGCTGACAATAACTAGATAAATCTTTTTTGATCACAATTTTTATTTTTATTTATTACCTTAGTATATACTAACCAAGAGTCATGCATGCCTTTTATTGGTATACACAGCCGATATTGGTAAGTAAGAAGGACTGCACTAGAGGGAAGGGTAAAAATAACCACCACTGAATAAAATCAACGAGCGGCCAATTTTACCAGTGGCGGTTATAAAACATACACGTTTACTTTCCCTCTAGCCCTCGGATAGAGAATTATTGTGATCGTCAAAAAAATTCAACTCGAGATTTTGATAGAATTAATGTCGACGTTTCATGACCCCCCTGAAACCAAGAAAGAGGTTTTCGCGATGCTGTCCGTCTGTCTGTCTGTGTGTTACTGGGATTAGAACTGAGACCATTTTACCAATCGGGTTAGATCCTGGTTTATAGAGTTTTTGAAAGGTTCTCTTGAGGAGTTTGGAATTAACAGCTAACACTAAAATTAAGAGTAGTTTGGGATACATTAGGGCAAAAATAGATGAGATCGATTCCCTCGAAATCCGTTCTAAGAATTATGATTACATTTTGTATTTCGTCACTGTTTAGCATTAAAAGCAAAACGGTAACTCTCATTTAGCCATGAAAATGAATTTGAGGGTAATTTACATAAGCAGAAACTTCCAATTTTGATCATATCTCAGCAACTATTTGAGATACAAAATAACTTTCATTGTAAAGTTGTATAACTATTACAAATAAAAAACATCTTTACTTGAAATGTATTTTTATAAAAACAATAATTTCTATGGTATAATCAAATATATGTATATATTTTTATGGAGTTCTTTGAAATGTGAAATTTATTGTTCTGCTCTTTGGTGGACAAATATGTTTCTATTTTATCTATGTTTCTGGAACAGTGTATATTATTTCATTTATGCTCTTTGACGAAATATTTCTGCAGCACTGTATATTATTTCGTCTCACAAATTTTACAAGTTTTTTAGTAAGTCTCTCTGTTTTAAGATAAAAAAGAGAGAAAGTATGTGCGGTTTATGGCACCATTTATTTTAAGTTACTATAGATAGAAAGCTCTCCAAAATCATTGTCAGGTTGCATCGGACACCACTTTTGAATCACATAAATTGGAACACAATATTACGCTTAAAACAAGTTTAGTAAAATGAAATGTTATTTTTTTTCACCGTGATTCACTACACCTTCGGTTCACATTCACACGTACTGTACATGTATTAATAACACAATTGTTGTAGGGATAAGAAAGGTAGAGTTTGAAGCAAATCTACCAACATTAGATTGGAGGGAGGGTGGGAAACCATCTAGAGACACCCTAAGTACAGCCGACAGGGATTTGAACCCCCATCAAAGGGAAATGTTGTCACTCTTCACCTTCATTTTGACGTGAGTTATATTTTTAAATACCAAACCACTTCTTACTCAACGCTGGGTTTCAGGCCGTCTGCAGCGCGTCTAGCTCTTCTTGTAGGCGGCCCCCTTAAGAGTTATACGTAGTACTAAGCCAAGGTCATTCAAAAATAGTAATTACTAATATTATTTTAGTCTATAACATCTTGGTAGGGAACTTAACAAGCGTGGGGGTAGGAGGGTTATCTTGGAATAGATAAACAAGTAGCAATGTCTCAGACCAGTCCATCAGCACCGACCACTGACCCTATACCTCAGCCTGGCATATTATGTTCTGCTAGTCGGTGTTTTTTCTAAAATAGGTACATCCAAAACAATGAATTTTATGAAATACATATTTAAAATATACATTTGCAATAATCAATTCGGGTACGTTAGTCAAATTAACGAGTAGAGTATGGTTGAAAAAATATTAAGTCTAAATAACGACAATCTTTACTACAAAAATCCAACTATCGGAGTGTAAAAGAACAGTATTTATATATGATTAAAAATGATGTAATTTTACCACTTTTACATGGATTGTACATTAAGAACTATTTTTCCTTGACATATAATATGTTATTGTGTACACCTCATTTGAATGTCTAGTTATACTAAATTTTAGCCCCATACATTTCTTACTTTACCTTAACAATGGTAGTCAAGGCATTAAAATATCAAGTTTGACCCCTTATAAATCGTGAAATGTAATAATTTGAAATCATTGAATAACCATTTATAGCTTCTTAGTAACTGAACGGGTCAGGATAAAAGCATGATAACCCTCATTTTATGAAAATATATGTTAGCAGTTATTTCCGGTAACTTACCGGCACCTCTTGAACTACAAGGGGTTTTATTTATAGTATTTTATCTAATTATTTATTTGAGGTATTTAATGTACACTTTCTGAACCGACTGATTACATCAGCACACGAGAATTTCTATAAGCGAGCGCGAAAGGGCCTACCAATTTTGCTTGGAAAGGTATTTACATGCCACAATTGACATGGGACCGATGGTTTTACTTCCCCTCCGAAGGAAGTTGTGCTACGGATGTTTATCGCCCAAGAAATATCCGCAGACCCCGGCTGAGTTTGAACCCATGAAAATCGGGTCCTGAGACAAGAAATTTACCCCAAGACCCCGAGGTCAACCTTTTTATTATAAAGTAAATCAAAACCTTGAAGATAGCTAATATCAAGGAATATTTTATTTTTTTATAGATAGATTTACAGATTTCATAGAAACTTAAATAGCGAATGTATCCCATCTAAATCTATGAGGAATACTATTTTGTGCCCGAACCCCTCAATTATTATACAGGTGTTAAAATCATACAACACATTTTTTATATTCGAATGAGCTTACAATAAAACTACTGTGAGCTCAGAGGCGTGGGTTCAATCTCGACTGGTTGCACTTAGGGATGTGAAAAAAGTATCGATACCTTAATAATATCGATATTTTTCTTTCGATACTAGTATTTTTACTCGATACTTGTACTGATATTAGTACTCACACTCCGGTATAAGATCGGTACCGAAAGAAACAATTTTTTTGCTATCTTCACTAATAATGGGATTACATTTTCACTAGAGTGGATTGTGGAGAAAGAACAAATGAAACTATTTCTCAATTCTCACTCATTTTCTGCCTGATAAGCCGGAAGCAACTCTAGCACTCAATCTCTTTCAGCTTATAGTTCATAGCTCCTCTTTCATCTTTGTTTATCAATACAGCCTGATACCTGATGGTTTGAGTAGCGACCAGTCTTACTACCCCTTCCTTTATCAATGAGCAAGGTCATCACAAACTAAACAAAATAATATTTTGTAGATCTCATTGAACTCAGTTAACTAAAGGTTGTCCCAATCAGACGAAGCAGAAAAGTGTATGTGCTTTGTTTAAGCAGATAAAGCAGGGGAGGGCGTCCATTCTTCTATTATTTGTCAATAGGTAATCATCTATCTTGTTAAAGTATATAAACGACAAATTTAGTTAAAAAGTGGCACCTCCCATGAGTGAATTATGAAAGTTTTTAAAAAAGTTGGATAGCGAAAAAGCATATTGTAAAATTTGTTTTAGATCATTAAAAAACCACGATAGTTTTCAGTGTCTAAATAAATATGAAAATATAATTACCATGCAAAAGTTGAAATTATTATTACTACAGAAGAAAATATTTTTTTAAGATTAAAATGTCGATACCGATACTGTTATCGATACTTTTCTTTCGATACTAGTACAGTATCGATATTTTTCTTCCAATATTTTTAATGAGTACAGTATCGATACTTTTATTTTGATACCATAGCCCTAGTTGCACTGTTTCCTAGCCTATCTACAGATGCCTGCTGATGTAGCTCATCCATATCTTCCATTTCCCATAATTTTGCCGTTACCGGCTGAAACTGCTAAAGAGCGCGCGTACGATTATAAAAACCCACGACAGTGAATAAATTATGTGATCTGAACTACTTTCATTCGCGGTAGTCCCAGCGCCTCTATTCGCCCCGCCTGCTCCGTAAGACAGGTCCTCCACTCCTTCGGGAAAGCTGAAAGGGACTCGTTGAAGACGGATGACAATGTCTTGGGGGGGTCCCCGATGTGTCAGTGTCTGTGAGCCTTGCATCCCCAAGTACGCGGCGTCCCAATGTCACCCTCTGTGAATGAATGAGGCACTAATTCCGCGACCTTTGCGCTGGAAGCTGTTGCGCCCTGCACCCCCTTACCCCTACCCTCATCTTTCACGGTCGCTTACACTTCTTGAATAGATGATGCGATG
>CABFWB010000582.1:242166-266732 GCA_902151455.1 Timema bartmani
CGTATCTACTGAGAAATTATTTTATTTAATTTGGAATTTTTATTTATTATTATTTAAAGATATTTTAGCAAAAAAAAAAATTGTCATAAAAACTTCCAAATTACTGCCCCTAACTCCCTTCCATCCCACCTTGAGTTTATATTTTCTTAAAGGTTATTCCTATGGGGATATAACCTTATGTCTAAAGTTAATAATGACCGAGTCGAATGTCCTCAAAAGCCGCCCCCCCACCCCCTCAGGTTTCTCTCGTTTGAAAGCATCTCCCCAGACGCAACCACCAAGAGATAGATGGCGCTTATATCAGTCTTGCTCGGAGTCGCAGGCACCACGTTTTCTAGTTCACTTTTAGCGAATCTTTTGAAAGTGTTTGTAACCGTCTCCGGCTTGTATTCAGGTGCAGTTACTATCGTAGTGAGGGACAGATAGTTCCTGGGGGAGGGGTTCTCAAGAAGAAGGGGGGGATTACTGAGGGGATTGTGGAATAAGGACGGTAAGGGGGCTGGAACAACATTGATACAAAAAGGAAATACAGAAACATATTTTGTTATATATTAATTGGGGATTTAATTTTTTTTAATGCCCACAGAGATGGGCACGTTGACTAATCAGGCTCCCACACCCTGGTTTATCATTGACGAGGAGGTTGGGATTTGAATCCCAGCCAGATGTAATGGGAAATGATGTTAATTTCCCGAATGTCTCAAGCCCTAGCACAAGAAATTGTAATTTAGGTGTAGCCTACTAAGACGACCTTATACACAAATAAATACTAAATAATTTCTGACCAGGCCCGGCTAGACCCGCTGCTAAATTTGTAGACGGGCTCATTAGTTTGACACCCCGGATAATTGGGACCCTTAGTTTTTTCAAGTACCGCCTGCGGCCTATCCAAATACTTAAGCTGCAGGGTAGAAATTATAAGAAGTGTACCAACATTGTCGTGGAAGAGGAATAAAGAACACCATTTGGAGGGGGGGAGAAACAGCCTCAGTGCACTCGGCCGGGATTCAAGCTCCGACCTCCCGTTTCCGGTTAACTATACAAGATGAAGAATGCCAGGACACGGTTAGTCGACTCTTTCACCTTTGGTCACAGACAAATAATATAACCAGACACTCAACCTACGGGTTAAAATGGTTGCGTTCCTTTTGGCAGCTTGAGTCCTTCAACACTAGGAGCGCTGCGGTTAGTCCTATTATCACCCAGCATTGACACTAGCGAAGCCCAGTGTTGAAGGACTCAAGCTGGCAAAAGGAGCGCAGCGAAACCCTCGTAAGGCTGAGAGTCTGTTTCTTACTTGTCTATGGCCTAGGTCAGAGAATGAAAGATAACACCTCCACTACCGGCGCGGTATAGAGAAGAGCAAAGAGGTTCTTCTTCACTTTAAACCGGAGGGGGACCTACCTCCTTGTACGGGAAGTCTCCTGTAACGTTTCAGTTATTTTCCCACACGAGGGGTCTCCCCCACCTAACATTCGACAATATGTTCTTATTGCCTCTTCTTACGCTGGAGAGAAAGGAGGGTGGGGTGATAAAGAGAGAAGGAAATATAATAAGAGAGAGGAGAAGAGAAAGGGACGGGAAAAGAAAGGTGGAGAAAATTAAACAATCAGGAGAAGAAATAAAGGAAGGTGAAAAGGGAAATAAATAAATGGGGAATAAATAAGAGGGCAAAGAGTGTGAAAAATAGGGAAAGAAATGCATAGAGGGGGGAAAAAAAAGAGGACAGCAAAATTGTAGTGAATAGGTGAGAGAAATGGCAAAAAAATTAGAGTGAAAGAGAGGGAGGAATAAATTCAAAGAAGGATTGAGAGTGAGAAAGAAGCAGTGAAAGAAGAAGAGAAACGCAAAGAGAGGTGGAGATAAAATGGGTAGGAAAGATAACAGGAGGGAGGAACTATAATTATTTTCAATATGAACAAATTGCTTCATTTGTAAAAATCAAATATATTTTAAATGATTCATTTACATTTTACTACCTTTTTAATTCCCAATCTGCTATTGATATTATCCACTTCAGTGGCCGAATGGTCTAAGGCGTCACTCGTGTTAGACTGGCTTTCTGATGACAGGGAGATTGGTGTTCGAATCCTGGTTTGGTCTACTGAGGGTGGTTTTCATAAATTATTTGCAACTCTACTTCCACGCAAATGCGGGTAGTTAACTCTAAAATGTTTACTTCCTCATCCTTACTCCATTAGAATAATTATCATATGTGCGTACAACCTGAATGATTAGTAAAATGTGTTGATAAAGAAAAAGTAAGCAAATACAAGATTGAATAACACCACTTTTAAAATAACAAAAACAAAAGCTTTCTTGTCCTCCACGTTTCTTCTGTTGCATCTTTTCATAAAGTTTTTTCCCCCTCTTGCCTGAATAGCTTATGCGAATGAATTTTTCTCAAGAAAATAAATAGAACTATCCCAGAAGTATTAAAATTGTTAGTGTAAGTGCGTAACACAAACAATTTGCTTGTACTAGTCTCGTAACTTGATTACAAATTCATAGTAAAAATCGATGACGCGTTTTTTTCCCCTCCCAGAGTTTTTTTTTGTACTTCCCGGTGAGTTAGAAGGTTTAAATTTGGCAATGAGTTTCCTGGGAATCCAAAAAAGTCGTTAAAAATCCTAAACCTGAAAAATTCGAAAAGGGGCCGAATCGGTGGCCCTGAAAATTTCCCATGCTTACCTTATGGGCCAAAAAATTATGTTTGTCCAATCACGCTGAGATTCGGTTTCCAGTGGTTTATAAAACTGCTAAATACAACCTTATTGTAATTTATTTTCGAAATTTGAGACAGTTGACCCTAAATCAATAGCTAAATAGTATCAAAAATGTTAAAAATTGTTATTTCCCCCTTTAATTTTCAGAAGAGTTCAAACATTTAAAATTCAAAATGGGGGTACGGAAAATGGTCAGGGCTGGAAACTTAACCATATATCGGTGAGATAAGAAATTAAAATTTGATGAGATGATAACATTTAAATCACAAAGTGTGAGTGTGAGTGTGGAGGTAGTGAATTGGGGGATGAGAAGAAATATCCAAAATTATAGAAACAATATCATTTTATTGTGCTATAAAATAAAAATTTCGCAAATAACTAGAAAAATTTGAAATATTTTATTTTTATTTTAAATTTAAGATTTGGGTTGAAGGAGACCTAAGAATTTCAAAAACTAATATAAAAATTGTGTCAAAGTGTGATAGAAAATTTAAATAAGTTACTTGCAAGCCGTTAGTACGACCACCCAAAATAATAATAATAAAAAATACTGAAAATTTGAAACTTCAAAATTGGTTTCAAGAAATGTGGTCTCTAAATTTTCCAAGACTGTAGAAAAAAAAAACACTTCTCAGTGTAAATTAAAATTAAAATTTGGCATGTAAGTAAATACACTTTACCGGATAAACAAATGATGTCTGAGTAAATAGATTTTCAAAATTGAAAAACGGGAAATTTAAGAGCTCAAAATTAATACAAATATTGTAGAGCACTATTTTTGGTATGGTTGAAAATTGAAATTGCAGGTATGTAATATAATCATATTAGTTAACCAAATAACTCTTAAAATTTCAAAATAAAAATGTGGGAGCCAAAATGGTTTGGGGGGAGGGACAATAGCTTGAAATTTCTCCAAAACTATTAGAAAATCTACCTTTCAGTGAGGAAAAAAATTTAAATTTGTCAAATTGGTAAAAGACTCACCCCAACCAGAGAGCATAGAAGTTGAAAGGTTTTTTGGGGGAAAAAAAGGATGAAAACTGCTAAGCTAATAGAAACAAAATAATTTGATGTAGTAGACAGTTTTAATTTTGTAGAGGCAAACGAAAAAACCTAAGAAATAAAAATAACACAAAATAAAGATTATCTTAAAGTGGATTCATAGCTCTGTTATTTCATACTTAAACAACGAAGGATAAGCTATCACCTGTACAGGACCGATATAATAATGAAAACAAACAGCTTCTGGTGGCATAGCTTGGAGAACCATGATGATCTTTGGGAAACCATGATGCTAATTTATTCCATATGTCTCTATATTAGAATATTATTCAATTTATTCATTTTATAGTCATCTTTAATGAAAAATGAGGCTATTTTATTATTTCAAATGAGCACACCTTGAGAAGACATGTCTAAATATTAGTACCAATTTAAGTAAAGGCTTTCGGCCACTAAATTTATTTTATAACTTTCAAACTAATGGACGTAATTGGTATATGAGAAGCACTCAGGAGCCGAGAGCGAGTGAAATATCCTGTATTATTGAAAGATTTTGATAGATTTTTAGGTTAATTTTATAGTTAATAAATCAAATAAGACATATTTATAGATTGCCAAATGTTAGCGATTTCCAATCAATGTTGGTGGTTGAAAGTGGACATCCTATTTAAATCATGATTTAGATGTTTATATTAAATTGGTATTTTATTTATTTTGGTACCAATGATTTGTTGTTATATAAACTAAAAATACGGACCTTATATCACATTCTCTTCCATACCAACTTAATTGATTAAGGTTCTATTTGAATAAATCTCTAGTATCAGTAAACTGTTTGACCACGAACAAACCAAATTAAGACCATTGACCTGACCTGTTAGTGTCTAAAGAAGGCAAGGTTCATGATAGCTCATGACGTAATAAAGGTATTTTATCACCATGTTTTAAATTAATAATTTCTATTAACCGCTTCGGTGGCTGCATGGTCTAAGGCACTACCCTCGTAGTAGACTAGACTGCTGAAGATGGGGAGATTCAGGTTCGAATTTCAGTCGGGTGTACTGAGGGTGGTTTTTCCAAAATGGTTTCCACTCTCCATCCACGCAAATTTGGGTACACTTCTTATAAATATAATCTCCCTAATCCCTAAAACCATTAGCGAAATTAGTGTATAAGCGTATAACCCGAACAGGTAATAAAACGCGGTGCTAAAAAAACACTTATTTTCATTTGTATGGTTGGAATCCCATGTTCATTAATCAGTATGCATGTCAGAATATATATCCAGAACCTTGTAGTATTATTCTGTTTAAGATCCATAAAATTTAAAGTTCTTTAGCCTCAAATTCCTTTCCCATGATTTCCTTACTCTTTTCGCCAAACCCAAAATTCTGGGAAATACTCATGTTTAAAAAGCCTTAAATATAATGTGCGTGTTTTAACAAATACGTTTGTAATATACATTTAAAAAAATATAAGCCATGTTCTCATGACTAGTTAAAATTATATTAAATTTAAGAGTTATTATAATAAAGATTGGCCAACCCAAACTTTCCCAGCACCTTTAATTTCAGAGGCGTTTAAATGTAAATTACTTTGTCGCAGACGAAAGAACATACGTTATATTTTAAAATAGTCCACTTTGATTAGCCGTTCGTTCGTTGAGCACTGACACATGAAAAGCAAAAACTGTATTGTCCGAAGGAAAAATGACCCCAGGGGGAGGGGGGAGGGAATCATGGGCAATGACCGCTGGCCAGGACTCACGGGGAAAGGACCATAGAAAATTAGCACAGGTAGACCAAGGAAGACAGACAGATGGTGTTCTAGAAATAGTTATTTCTTGTCCGAGGTCATGAATATGTTGATTGAGGGGTTCAAAGGGGAGGAGGGGTTTTATTATTTTTATTTTTATTCCTTTTTACTCATGGGGTGCGTTTCCTGGTTTTCCACTTGGTGACCGGTGGAAATGGAGCTATGGGGGCAGGAAAAAACAGTGTTCAAACGCATCAACTAGATGCTTTACGGCAAAACATGTCTCATTTTCTAGATATTTTTATTTTTTAATTGGTTCGTCAACACAAAGGTTCTTAACGACGTAATCTAAGGGGTGGTTATGGTATTTCAGAGGAACTACCTTCACTCCTTGAGTGTGGAAAAGTTGATGTAAAAACACCCCCCAGTAAACCCTCATCGTAACCAGCGATCCAGCATATGGCAAACTTGATGTATTCATCAGGGTGGATCATTTTTTAGAGTTGCACAGAAGCAAGAAATTTGATAAATATGGTCATAAACTTCTTTTAAAAAAAATGCTGTTTAAGAAATACATTTTTTCTAAAACTAGTACTAAATATGTAACTATAAACGAAGTTGAAATCACCCCCTTCTCTTCCAAGTCCTTTTCCAACCCATGTCCCCATGTCCTATTGTCAACTATTTGGCCAAAGAAGGCTGCCTCTGCCACTTGAAATGTCACATTTGGCAAGATGTTATCTCTTTCTCTTAACATCATCCACAAAATGCGTTTATGCGTATTCAAGAANACACGAGATGAAATCTTTAGATGCATCGCAAGAATGCAACAAAAAAAGGAGGGCAAAAGTTTCATGACCCCCAGACTTAATCCCCCCCTGCCAAGCATTTCTTCTTGCACGTTGACGACGTATCTTCACATGGATGTAAGGTATCGTAGTGGATGGGGATAACGCAGGTGATTTGGGAGCCCCTCCTCAGATTGTGCTCTAGTTAGTGGGGGGAGGGTGGAACCCCTGCTAAGAGAAGGGGGGGAATGAAGGGACTCCTCCTCTCTGGGGAAATGGCAAGCGAAAAGTAGAGGGATCATGACCCAGCGATCAGGGAGAGGACGGGTAGACAGAGCAAGGGAACGAACCATTGCATCTCTCACAGCGTGAAGTCACCTGTGAGATTATTTTAAGTTCCCTTTTCTTCTCCTCATCTACCACTCCTTCCCTCTCTCTCTTTTCAACCTGCGTGATTTGCAGCATCTCTCCCTCGGGACCGTTGGTAGATTCTCTCATTGTTTGGTTTCCAAGGAAGCTTTCAACGATGATTCATTTTCGTGACAGCTGATGACAACGCTCATAACAGAAGGGGGGGAAAAAACAATGAACTAAACTCATTTGCAAAGTGTTTTTTCTTTCTTTCGTGATTAAAGAGTCATGGTTTCTTTTCCTTTTAGATACGTTAACAATATTGAATTCTGAAAACCAATACAATCGCCATGTTAATTAATAGTAAGTATTTTAGCGTATGAGTAGCGTATGAGTAGCGTACCTGCTTCAGTGACAGCATTCATTATCTAAGGCACTATTCTCACAGTAGACTAGACTGCTGATGATGGGTAGATCGAGGTTCGCATCTCAGTTGGGTGTTCTGAGGGTGGTTTTCTCAAGATGGTTTACCGCTCTCCCTCCACAAAAATTCGGCTAATATAATCTTCCTAATCTCTAGAACCATTCATGTAATTAGTACATAAGAGTATAACCCGAGCGGGTGGTAAGACGTGGTGCAGTAAAAGCAAAAAAAAGAAAATATATAATTAGTTCAATTAGCTGAAAAATGACACCTTAACAAGGGAATCGAAACTGTGGACCTTGGTTTAGTGCAACATTGCTTTGCATGCTCAGAGTAATTCTTAATTCATAGTTTAAGGCAGAGTCTATAATGGACGTGTGGAATTCATCGGCTACTCGGAGCTATCATTGAAAACCAATGGTGCCGCTCATACAATATTTTATTGAATATGATTAGCGAAGTGTGCCTCAATTTTCTAATAAATGTTCGTATCTGACACTTAGAAAAAGTTACAAGATCTACTTTAACGTGTTCATACGTCAAGTCATGAGATCTGCAGCTGTCACTTTTGATATATATTATCAATACTTATAAAATAGCACTAATAATATAGTGAAAATAATTAAAGCTGACTGCAAAAATATGTTTGTATTTTATAAAGATTCTTCAGATATCCATTAGTAAGAAAATCAAGGTATAGGCCTACATGTAGCTTAAGGTGGGGATGTACGTGATGCGAGAAAAGGTCCAGTGATACCTCTTTATATAGAATTTTTTCAAACAAAAAAGTTTTGTTTATATTTTAGCACGATAATATGCAATCATCACTTCAACGATCCACTGGTTCTAACATAAAGTCTAACACTTGAATATGATTATAGTTCTGCCACTCCATGAAATTTAATTTAAGATGGGGTGCTAGTGAGCGTGAGTTTAGGGAAGTATTTTTGAAGTTTTTACAGCATAAACATTTTGGCCAAAATAAATCAAATATTTCTTCTATGGAAACATATAGTTTAGTTTTCTGTACATGACAATCTCAACAGTCCTTGAATATCTGTCAAGGGGGTCCTAGAATTTAATGACAACTTTTTCTCTTAATTTAAAAAGTTTGTCACCAAATGCCACCATGCTCATGCCAGATATTCAAAAACTGTTGAGATTAGCACGTGTAGAAAACTAAACTATATGTTTCAATAGAAGAAAAATTTGATTTATTTTGTTCAAAAAATGTTTATGCTATAAAAACTGCAAAATTAGCGCACTAAATTCGCGCTTACTAGCACCCAGCCTTAAGTGCATGATATTTATAATATTTTATCTAAGTACGTTAGTGATAAAGAACTACGTAGCCATCTTGATGCTACTTACCGGAGTGTTGAGACTTGTAACAGACGTTCAATAAGCCTGCGTAATGAAGTGGTTTATTATTTCAAAATAAGGTTAACGGCTAAATGGAGGTCAAAGGTAATGTCGAAAGCTATGATATCAAAGTAAATGTTCATAAGCATATACATAACATTTCTCAAACAAATAAAATACATTAATAGGGTAACTGCAGACAAATTCTACTATAATATAGACAAATCCTTTTAATGGTTTTGAAGCTTCAGAACTGCCATTCCCATAAGTACCACGGTGTGAAGGTAGCGAAGAGCTTCAAAAAAGCAGTTTCCTTAGTGTCTCAAAACCTAAAATAAGAGGTTACTTCCAAATGTTAACATTATTTTTACCCGCCTCGGTGTCGTAGTTAGCTAACGCTCTAGTTTCTTGTTGAGCTAGACTGCTGATGACGGGGAGATCAAGGGTTGAATCTCGCTCAGGTGAACTGAGAGGTTTTTTCCTAAATAGTTTTCCACTCTCCCTCCACGCAAATACAGGTTCACTTCCTCTATATTCAACCTTCTCAATTCCTAGTACTTAGTACTTAAGCGTATAGACCAAACGGGTAGTAAGACGTGGTGCTAAATAAATAATTAATAAATGAAAAAAAAATTCACAATAATAATAACAGCAGCATGTAAGGTTACAAAAATAAGAATTAATTTTATTTAAATAATAGTTTTCGTGGACAAATTCAATATCAAATAATTTTTGAGTGTTTGGTTTGCATGGAAGGAATAAAATTTGCCCGACAACGGTCAAACACCTTACCCCCAGTTGGCGGAGCAGTTGCTTACTAATCTATGGTTCCCAGATTCGATTCCTGGCACGGCCGAAAATATGTATTGTCTAATAAACTCAGGCGTATCCCTTTCCGCACATTTAATTGAGCTATTTTGTAAGTAGTTTTCTAATTTGATCAGTTAGTTTAGAAAGTACACGTAAGATTATGTCTGCAAAATTCATCTCATTAGTAAATATAGAGTCGCCAAGTGTTTAGTGTTGGATGTAATATTATTTAGTAATAACAGAGTAATAAGGGCAGTATTTGACATTTAAAAAAGTTACTATATCAGTATGATGTGGTGAAACTTTTAATTATATAATTCAAGCTTTCATTATTTGCAGAAGGCGCCAATTTCGATGAAATAATATAATGACATTTTTAAAAGCTTGATTGATTTTTTTTTTCTAAATCTTTGACTGTAATTTTCCTATTTTTAAATTAGTTTGTGAATCTTGTATTGATGAAAAAAAGTGCACATTAGTTATTTAGATAAAATAATAGCAAACACATAGTTTCACTAATAATATTTGACAACGTTTAAAATAGATTACGTATGTATTTCGAGATGAATAATATAATTTAGAACTCTGTTAAAATTTCTTAACACATTTTGCAGTTTAGGGGTGAAACCACCCCGGATGAAAACGTGAATGTGTACTTAAATCACGTGTGACGTGTATAAAGGACAATCAATTTACACAAAAATAAATAAATAAAACTTATTATTTCCACAATTATTAAATATGGTTTTCAAGATTATTTTAAAAAAATCGTCTAGTAAAATATTATGTTTATCTTAACTTATTTTTATTGCCTGTATTTCAGATGTTTCCATTTTGATGACCAGGCCTATATTAATTTTCTCAATATTGTTTGTGTGTACTACGTATTACCAACCCATCCGGAGCTATTCACATATATTGGTTGAACCCAAATAAGACTATATTGGTTAAGAATAAATGAAAGGCGAATGCTACACTTATTAATATTGCTTCACAAAATATTAGCAACATCTCAGCCTCAATACCTCTCTTCACGGTTCCTATTTCTGAAAGATAAACACACCCGTGCTACTAGATCAGAATCCACTCTACAGATGTATATTCCCATACATAGATCTCAAACTTATGCTCGTTCTTTTACTGTCCTGGCATCACAGGCTTGAAACAAACTAAATAACTCTACTCGGCACCTAACATCTAAAATTCTCTTCAAGCCTGTGGTTAAGATGGGGTGCTAGTGGGCGCGAGTTTAGTGCATTCATTTTGCAGTTTTTATAGCGTAAACATATTTTGGCCAAAATAAATCCAATATATCTGCTATAAAATCATAGAGTTTAGTTTTTTGCACATGCTAATCTCAATCGTTCTCGAATATCTGTCAAAGCTGTCCTGGAATTTAATGACAACCTTTTTTCTTTATTTAAAAAGTTTGTCACCAAATGCTGCTATGCTCATGACAGATATTCAAGAACTGTTCAGATTAGAATGTGCAGAAAACTAAACTCTATGTTTCTATTGAAGACATATTTGATATATTTTGGCCAAAAAATGTTTATGCTATAAAAAGTGCAAAATTAATTCACTAAACTTGCGTTCACTAGCAGCCCACCTTAAGCAATTTATCTTGTCTAACAAGCTAAACTGAGTTCTTGAAACTACTTGAGCTTTGAATGGACGTATGAATGAGTGTGCGAATGGTATTCGACTTATTTGAATATTCCTTTATTAAAAATTTGTTATTTTTTTCAATAAATGTAATATTGTTATTGTATTCAACGCTGGTTAAGTGTAAGAGAAGGCCTCGCCATATAAATAAAGGCCATAGTTATTATTACTTTTATTATACAAATTACAATCTGGCTCCGTGCATCTGGCTACAAACATAGGGGTCCCGGATTCGATTCCCGACTGGTACCTTTGGTGTTTTTCTCCTAAGGGGAGTTATCCCAATGGTCACCAAGGGATCGGTGAATTAGGTTTAAGTTAGGGTTAAGACTCCCACTGGCCCAAACCTCCATAATATTAATTATCATCACATATAATTACGGGTACGTGTGCCTACATAGGTGTACCTTGGTCAACGCTCTGTGCCACCAGAGCTGCTAATAGTAGGGATGTGAAAAAAGAATCGATACTTTACTACTATCGATATTTTCCTTTCAATACTAGTATGTTTTTCTCGATACTTTTACTGATATTAGTACTCACTCCGGTATCGGATCGGTATCGAAAGAAACAACTTTTTTGCTATCTTCACTAATAATGGGAATACATTTTCACTAGAGTGGATTGTGGAGAAAGAACAAATGAAACTATTTCTCAATTCTCACTCATTTTCTGCCTGATAAGCCGGAAGCAACTCTAGCACTCAAACTCTTTTAGCTTAACATAACTCATTGCTGTTCTTTCATCTTTGTTTATCAACACAGCCTGATACCTGACAGGTTGACGGGTTGAGTGGCAACCAGTCTTACTACCCCTTCCTTTATCAACGAGCACTGTCATCACAAACTAAACAAAACAATCTTGTAGTCAACTCAAAAGTCCCCCAAGCAGACGAAGCAGAAAAGTTTATATGCGATTTCAATACCGATACTTACTGTTATTGATACTTTTCTTTCGATACTAGTATGATATCTATACTTTTAATGAGTACAGTATTGATACTTTTATTTCGATACCACATCCCTAGCTAATAGTCTACATACATGCGACCGAACATTTCTTGTCATGTAGGTTACCTCCCGGTCAGTAATGCCATACGATAAAAATAACCAACAGATTACAGCCCTAATTCTAAATACTTAATCTACAGCCAAATCTAAATACATCGAAAACTACATTCATGTCCAATAACAAAGGTTTGAAGTATTTTTTTAAATTTATCACCACGTCTTACTACCCGTTCGGGTTGTACTCTAAGTATTAATTACGCTAATGGGCTAGGAATTGGAAAGGTTGAATATATAGGAAGTGAACCCGCATTTGGGTGGAGGGAGAGTGGAAAACCATTTAGGAACCACCACCCTCTAGTTCAGCCGAGCTAGACTCTAACCTAGATCTCCCCATCCTTGGAAGTATAACTCAACACGAAACCAGCACGTTACTTAACTACGCCACCGAGGCAAGTAGGTAATTTATAAACCTCTACAAATATTATAATCGTATTTTTCTTTATCACCGCCTCTTATTAGCTGTTCAGGTTGTACGCATATCAAATAATATTTATATGTGTATACGAGTATATATTTAATTCTCATAGTAAATATATATATATATATATATATATGTCGTGACCTACCCCCTGTGGGCTTGATCTGTCAGGATAGCTTGCGGGAGGGGCAAGGTTGCCACAGGCAAGGTAATTGTGTGGTTTCGAAATAATACGTAAGTTTACGAATTTTGTTTTAATAGTAGTTAAAAAGTGACCTGACGGTCTAGGGGTAAGGTGTCAGACTTCTGTTCTGGGGGTCCGGGGTTCAATCCTAGGTCCGGGCACAGATTTATCTGATTGCCAAACCCTTCCTTCACCTCTGACAAGACGTGTATTAATCACAACTTATGAATGTGTGGAATGCCAGGCCTCCACCGTGGTTCGGATTCCATGTTAAACTGTAGGTCCTCCATTTCATCTCACAATCACCCTACCATTACACATTAGCGTAAGTGTGTACAACCAGAATGGGTAGTAAGACGTGGTGCTAGTAATAATAATAGTAGTTACTAAAATATAATACAAAATGTGATGTTAGATGAAAGATGAAATAAAGAGACTGGACGCCCACGCTCGTGGAAGAACTGGCTTAGCTTGTGAATACTTAGACTGATGAAGTTGACTGTTACTGCGCGTGACTTCTACAGAGCTCGATCTCGCGACTCGGGGCTCAATGGATGCCCTCCAAGTTCAAGTGCAACTGATGACCCGAATATGTCGTCTGATATGGTACGGCGTTGGAGACAGCGTGATCGCCTGCGATACAGATGGGACTGTGACAACCCCGTTGCCAAAAAGTAAAGGTATTTTATATCACGCTATAGCCCCTTTTCTGGCCAACTAGTTCAATTATTGTTATGAATTGTCAGCACTCTCCTGTAGCCTTTCTAGTATGTTACTTCATGCATGCTAAGCCAGCAATTTTATTTTAGCGCGTGCATCCACTCACGATATATAAATCAAAACATTCAAACATTACTCAGTGGCTATGACATATATATATATGACATAAATGGCTATGACATATATATATATATATATATATATGACAACCGAAATATAGTGGATATTACTATATTTTCTAAAAAAAGAAATTGACTGGAACATTACGGTTTTTTGACTCTGAATACTATTAAAACACTTCCACAAAATAATTCCTGTATGTAACTTACATTTCACTTACAATCAGATCTCTTTCTTTTATTCTCTTATTTCTTAGTTCCAAAATCAACTCTGAATACAAGGAAATACATTTTGTCAGAGTTTTAAGAATTCAATTATTAGTTAGTTACTTATGATAAGTGCCCTTCTGAGCCAAATTGTAAAACTGATTTCTTTTCTATAAACTTCAAACATGTTTTTGTTAATATATTTTAATTTGGTTATAATTTTTTAAAATATATATGTTTTCAAATTTGTCTTTAATTTTCAGAGTCCTACAGGCCTACACATATAAAACCAACTGTCAAGCTGTGTATTTAAACGTTTATATATAAAAAAGAAAAGAAATAGAATTAGACAGATTTTTGAGATACATAAATATTTAAGGATGAAGCTCATGGAGCATAATTTATTAAACGAAAAATAATTCATCCTAAAAGGACAAATTTATTCGTCATGCTCAAAACTGGAAACTATTTAACGTAAATGGTTTTGACATGTTTTACAAAAAGTCGCCGGCGTATATATAACAGAACGTGACACATAAATTTAACTTTTCATATTTTCTACGTCAACACTCTTGTTCTGGGGTGAGATTATACCATTAGGAAATCCCCCCCCCCTTTTTGTTTTTTTCTACTTTTGACGTCATAAAACCCAGTTCACCCTACNCTTTTTGGAGTTTTATAGACATTGTGTTTAGGGCGTAGCTTTTCAAACTATGAACTCTTAGCCACCTCATGGAACATTAAAATAAAGCGCTTTACAAAGATTGACACGGTTATTTTTTACAACCAATAAAAACACAATTTTTACTACAGTGAGATTGTCAAAATAACAATTTTACGGCACTGAAAAGACAATCTATTTGTTACGTACTTACGCTTTTATTTCTACGGAATTTGTTTTTTTGTTTTACGGAGTCACGGGCTTGAAATAGTAAGCCTAAGTTTAAAAAATATTAAATATGCTAAAGTGGTATGTGCACAAAATTGTATTTATCTATTTTTTGGGTGGTCTAGAAGGTGCCTTCTTTAAAAAAAAAAGTCTTAGTGACAAAAACCCTATAAAAGGTAATTATTAAGCATAATAATCACATAAAAACACTTGACATTTAAGTATTACAATTATTGGTTTGATGTAAAAAGTTTACGTCCCGATTCAATATAAAGCGAGGCAAACTAACAAACCTCTAATACTCTTAAAAACATAGATTTTATTTTAAAATTAATATAAATAGTTTTGATGGATTCGTTTATATGTTATGAATGTCATGGATGAATAAATGTGTGGAAGGAAGTTGTAACCAACATGGCTAAACACGAATGAGGTAATTGATTCAGCTCGCAAGTTGGATACTTAATGCCTAATCCAGTGGTATTCAACTTGGGATAGGCGAAAACATCTTGTTACGTAAACTATATATTTCTATTATTCAGTCAGTAAGTTATTGACATCTCACCTACTGTCAAAGAATATAAAACTCAGAATATATAAAATAATAGTTTTACCGGTTGTTTACTATGAGTGTGAAGTGTGATCTATTATTTTACATGACGAAAACAAATTTAGGATGCTTTAAAAAAAGGTGCTTAGGAAAATGCTTGGTTCAAAAATGGATGAAGATACTCAGAATTGGAGAAGGTTATCTAATAATGAGTTACATACTCATTACTCATTACAAGACATTGTTAGGATAATCAAATCTCGCAGATTACGGTGGGCAGGATATGCAGCGTGAATGCAAGAATCTAAAACCGTGTCTAGGGTACTGACTGGCAAACTGGGAAGACCAAGATGCAGATGGGAGGATAAAATTAAAATGTACCTTAACGAGATAAGGTGTAATGAGGTGGGCCGTATATAACTAGCTCAATATAGGAATATGGTGTAATGAGGTGGACCGAATAGAACTAGCTCAAGATAGGGATAGGGTGTAGTTAGGTGGACTGAATAGAACTAGCTCAAGATAGGGATAGGGAGTTATGAGGTGTACTGAATAGAATTAGCTCAAGATAGGGATAGGGTGTAATTAGGTGAACTGGATAGAACTAGCTCAAGATAGGAATATAGTGTAATGAGGTGGACCGAATAGAACTAGCTCAAGATAGGGATAGGGTGTAATTAGGTGGACTGGTTAGAACTAGCTCAAGATAGGGATAGGGTAGAGTGATGTGGAACAAATAGAACTAGCTCAAGATAGGGATAGGATATAATTAGGAGGATCGGTTAGAACTAGCTCAGGATAAGGATAGGTGGCGTACTTTTGAGGTCAGGCAATGAGATTTCGAGTTCCTACTGCCATAGAGTGAGTGTATATATTATATATTATTTCATGATAAACACTGAAATAATCAGGGTCTGGTTTGGGCTATCCACAAGAGATCCGGACGTAAGGACATGTAATCTAGGAGCGTCATTTTTTTTTATCTCTCGCTCCTATGTAGATTCAAAAATATGTAGGTCTATAGCCATGCACCAACAACTTTTGGAGTATAAAGTTGAAGATAAGTTATATCTGACTCACTTGGTGGCCGCAATAGTCGATGATGGGCAGATCAAGGTTGGATCCCGGTTAGGTACACTGAGGTGGGGGATGGGAGGTGAAGGGGTGTTGTTTCATAAATGGTTTTCCATCAGGTAGCTGGTGTAAAAGAGTAGAATCGTTCTTTGTGAATCAAATGATGTAATTTAACACGGCGGTCACAATACAAATTGTATTGATATTTTCCTCGTTTACTATTTGTTCTCCTACTTCTGACAAATATATCCACCCAGTAACGCTATAAACCCACTTGGTTTTTGGTGTTTATGAATTCCTGCTAGACTATTTTAACGCCTTCTAGCCCTGAAAAGATTTAGTTCCTTATTCGTGAAACGAATTAATGCACTTTGATTTTATTATTGATTAAATCAAAAACATTTTTATTAAGCTATTTGCAAAAATATCTAAACGTAGAGTCCGGCAAAAATACAAATCATAATGGCCAGTTTTTCTCACTAATTTCTACTTTTCTAAACTTTTGTCTTTAATTGTACGCAGGCTGATTCACAAAGGTGCTTGTGTAAGGTATCCCATAGCTTTCATTATGTGTACCAATTCATTTCATAGACATGATGTAACCAGTGTGCTTCAGTCCTGTAAAGGAACTTGTTGTCCAACAGAGAGAGTGGAACCAGTGTGCGCCAGTCCTGTAAAGGAACTTGCTATCCAACAGAGAGAGTGGAACCAGTGTGGTCCGGTCCTGTAAAGGAACTTGCTGTCCAACAGAGAGAGTGGAACCAGTGTGCGCCAGTCCTGTAAAGGAACTTGCTGTCCAACAGAGAGAGTGGAACCAGTGTGGTCCGGTCCTGTAAAGGAACTTATTGTCCACAGAGAGAGTGGAACCAGAATGCCGCAGTCCTGTAAAGGAACTTGTTGTCCAACAAAGAGAGTGGAACCAGAGTGCCGCAGTCCTGTAAAGGAACTTGTCCAACAAAGAGAGTGGATCCAGTGTGCTCCAGTCCTGTAAAGGAACGTGTTGTTCAATAAAGAGAGTGGAACCAGAATGCCCCAGTCCTGTAAAGGAACTTGTCCAACAAAGAGAGTGGAACCAGAGTGCCGCAGTCCTGTAAAGGAACTTGTTGTCCAACAAATAAAGTGTAGCCAGAGTGATCCAGTCCTGTAAAGGAACTTGTCCAACAAAGAGAGTGGAACCAGAATGCCCCAGTCCTGTAAAGGAACTTGTTGTCCAACAGAGAGAGTGGAACCAGAATGCCCCAGTCACTGTAAAGGAACTTGTCCAACAGAGAGAGTGGAACCAGAATGCCCCAATCCTGTAAAGGAACTTGTTGTCCAACAGAGAGAGTGGAACCAGAATGCCCAAGTCCTGTAAAGGAACTTGTCCAACAGAGAGAGTGGGACCAGAATGCCCCAGTCCTGTAAAGGAACTTGTTGTCCAACAGAGAGAGTGGAACCAGAATGCCCCAGTCCTGTAAAGGAAACTTGTTGTCCAACAAAGAGAGTGGAACCAGAATGCCCCAGTAATGGAGAGGAACTTATTAACGACTCAGCTACATGTATCTCCTCTACACCATCTCTTAGAAGAACTATTAAAGATTTTCCAATAACTTGATCTTGAAGAGTTTGGTAACCGTTAATTTGGCTGTCTTTCTCTTAACGGCGTTTTGTAATATCCCGTCTAGGCGGAGATTTACTCCGCTTTCGGATTTCTTTTATAGAAAGTGTGGGGTGGTTCTGTTATCGCAAGGGTTGATCAAGGGAGAGAGGCTGGCACTTCGTTACGGTTATTCACACCTGTTAGCTTAGAGGGGGAGGAGCATTTTCACAGGTATCAGAGCGGGTAGGGGAAGGGCAGAGAAAACTACAGGATGAACACAAAGCTGTTTCGATACGAGTTTTGTTCGTTACCAACCTATGGTGCAAGTGTTCCATCAATTAGCGATTTATTTTAGATCAATTTCAAGATGGGTGAGGTGGTGTAGGTGACCTGGTGGTCTAAGGGTAAGGTGTCAGACTTCTGTGCTGAGGGTCCGGGGTTCAATCCTCGGTCCCGGCTCAGATTTATCTGATTGCCAAACCCTTCCTTCACCTCTGACAAGACGTGTATTAATCACAACTTGTGAATGTGTTGAATGCCAGGCCTCCACCGTGGTTCGGATTCCACGTTAAACTGTAGGTCCTCCATTTCATCTCACAATCACCCTACCATTGCACATTAGCGTAAGTGCGTATAACCCGAACGGGTAGTACGCGGTGCTAATAATAATAATAATAATAATAATAATAATAATAATAATAATAATTTCAAGGTGAACACTCCCCAGACTGGTCCCCTTAACTAGTTTGTTAAAGAGAAGTGCGACAACTTAGCTCAGTCAGTTACGTGTCTGCCTATTGAGCTAAGGGTCACGTGCTCGATCCTGGCATGGCAGAGAAATTTATCATTGGTGATGCGTGAGTTACCTCTTTAACAGTGATACATTAACGGTTGGGGGACTGAGGGTTGTGTCAGTTCTAGAGTGAAGTTAGTTTATAAGTCGTGTGCTGATAAAATCAGTCGCTTAAGAAAGTGCACAATATATATATATATATATATAAATAATTAATTAAAATTAATTATATATATATATAAATAATTAATCAAAATTAATTCAAGAGAGCTAAGACAATTTCCTAATGATAAAGTTTCAACTTGACAGGACATCGAGCATGTTACCTGAGATTAGAAGGCAGACACATCAGCGACTGAGATAAGGTGTTGGTCTTTCTTGGTTGATTTTTTTTGGCACCATGTCCTACTACCCGTTCTGGCTATACTCATAATATTAAATATGTTAATGTGTTAGGGGTGAGAAAGGTTGAATAAAAATGACGTGTAGCCGCAATTGCGTTGAGGGAAAGTGGAAAACTATTTAGAGAAAACCATCCTCAATATACTCGATTAGGATTCGATCCCCGAACTCCCAATAATCGGCGGCAGTATGGTCTATTACGAGAGTGACGCCTCAGGTCTTAGACCATGCGGACACCGAAGCTGGTCTTTTGTTTTTGCATTACTAGAGTAACTAACGACGTTGCCTGTTTGGAGATTTCGAAGCTATTTTACGAAGTGGGAACTCCAAAGCATTATCACACATATACACCAATATAATAAATAGATGAAGAGGGGAAAAAAAATTTGTATTTCACCCTTCGAGGCCTCTAGTTTATCAGCTGATAAGACTTCCCCGCTTCCGTTGACAGATATAAGCACTTACCCCACTATTTGCACCTTGACATCACTAACTTGCACTTAAAAATTAAATTTTTCTTGTTTCCTTTACTAGATAAACATAATGCATTAAGGATTTTTTAAATCTGTATGTATGTGGAAATAATCATGTGGACAGTGAGTAATTAATGGGGGCTGAAGGAGTGCGGTTCGAAGGGGAGGGGAGGGAATCCAATAAGTCAATGTGAAAGAAGTGTCTTACGTTGGTTTGGACATGTTGAGAAGATGAGTGTGGCTCGAGTGACGAAACAAATATATGAAGGTAGAGTGTGTAGATAAAAAGGAAGGAGTAGGCCATGCGAGACGTGATGCGAAAAAAAACACTATAAATAACACTAATAATATAAAATGCTAACAATATTGACGGAAAAAATAGAATGCTTGTATTTTCTAAAAACGAAAACTTCAATTAGTCACATCAGGCTTCGTCGGTGTAAAGCTAGCATTGGAGGAGTGATTGACAGCCAACTCATAAAACTGCAAGAACTTTCCCCCTTCCTTCCAACACTTCTATTTCTAGCTGCTCAATTAGAGAAGAATCCACCCCCTCTCCACCAACCCCTAATAAGCCCTAAAAATATATATAGCTAAACTTTACGACTTACCATCTGTCAAGAGAAATCTCTCCTGTATTGTCACGTTTTATGATGGGAGCCTATAAAGAGTCCTTCCGCCAAAGGTATGTTTCCCCAAACGAAAGTAGCAAGTCAGTTTAGGCATTTTCAAATGTTTTTATCTCGGATCATGGCAGTTTGGGAAATAACCGTCTGTTTTATTATGCTTTGAACACTACTCATAAACAACGCCAGTCAAAAAAAAATATAATAAAACCACTTTCAGTGTATCCGGTCACTTTTCAAACCCAGTCTAGGGATTTGTTATTAAAAGAAAAGTAAGGATATTTTACTCATTTTTAGTACTATGTATGAAAATGTGTGTCTTTTTATCTCAATTTCCTTGTAATGTTTGTACATATATAATAATCATAAAGTCCACCTCGGTCATCGTGGGGTAAAGTGCTCGTCTCATGATCCGATGTTCGTGGGTTCAAACCCAGCCGGGGTGGACGGATTTTTATTGAGCGATAAAAATCCGTAGCACAACTTCCTTCGGAGGGGAAGTAAAGCCATCNGGGGTGGACGGATTTTTATTGAGCGATAAAAATTCGTAGCACAACTTCCTTCGGAGGGGAAGTAAAGCCATCGGTCCTATGTCGATTGTGGCGTGTAAAAGAAACTTGGAAGGTGTTAAAAAATATCTTTCCCGGCAAAATTGGTAGGCCCTTTAACCTTTGCTCACCGAAATTCTCGTGTGCTGATATAATCAGTTGATTCAGAAAGTGCACTTTAAATACCTCAAATTAAAAAAAAAATAAAACATGTTTCATCAAAAATTGTCTGTCGCACTGTTCTGATATTAGAGAAAACACCCTAATTTGGTAAAATTAATAGCTTAATCTAAGGATTAGGGTTGAGAAAGATAATTTTGAGTAAAAACAACCGCATTAGCTTGAAATAGGATAGAAACAAATACTACGGGGAAAACAATCCCTTATATTTTTTTTAGCACCGCATCTTACTACCCGTTCGGGTTATACACCTATGTGCTAATCACACTTATGGATTAAGGGATTAGAAAGGTTTAATTGAGATGAAGTGAACCCGCATTTGCGTGGAAGGGGAGTGGAAAACCATTTAGGAAAATATAACCTTGGTGCACCCACCCGGAGTCGAGCCCTGATCTCCCCGGCTTCGTCAGTCTAGTTCAACACGAGAATAGCGCGTTAGACCACGCAGCCACTGAAACGGGTTCCTCTTTGTTAACGGTTTAAATATAGGCCTATTACGAGCCTAGAAGATTAGACAGCTAGCCCAGCACTCGCACAGGTGACCACGTGGTCTAATGCGTCATAGCCGTTGTATAAGACTTACTAGACAACTTGTGATGGGGAAGTCAAGGCTTGAATTTTGGTTGGGTGCACGAGGTGGTGTTTTTTAACAATGTGAATCATCATGGTAGTATTATTTCCCTTCTCTTTTAATCTTAATGCGGGTGCATTTTCTCCAAACTACTGTTCTTATTCTTTGTCTTTAGATTAAGCCGCTAACCATCCGTGTTTGTGTCAAAAATAATCCTATAGCTTTAACCCAAGTGGAATTCGAACCAAAGTATTTCAAGAGTATCATCAGAAACACACGTCTTTGTGACCTCGACCACGTTAAAAACAATAAAATAAATGGTTAATTGTTTAGCCTAGTTCATTAATAGAGAGAAAAAAATAATATTTTAGGAGTAAACCACCTTTTGATGTACACTCAGTTCACCCTGAAAGATAACAGCCTTACCTTGACAGATTACACTATGACCCTATCTTATAGCTAAGCAACACCACGTAACTCGAGTTGGCCCGCCACATTGCTGAAAAAAATTTTTTTTTTTTGTTTCAATCGTTTGTGCTCTATTTGTGATCATATGTGCCCGAACATGAACATTTGTGCTGTGAAACTGGCCCCTTTATAAATATTTAATGTGGCGGGCCAACTTGAGCTCAAGCTAGCCCGCCACATATTGAAAAACACAACATAACAAAAATTTATTTATGTCACTCCATTTTGCTCCGTTTGTGCCCGTCCAGGTTATAAGCTTATGTACTACTAATATAATAGGGATGAGGAAAGTTGGATTTTTTGATAAAGTGTACCCACATTTGCATGGAGGGAGAGTGGAGAAACGGTTAGGAAAACCACCCTCAGTACGATCGACCGGGAACACTTTTACTCATACTTAAACTTTTTAAATTGCATTTACTCATTTAACAACTCTGATATCTACATAGTCCGGGATATATAGAAGTTATTTCGAGGACTGTCTCGGAAAATCATTTAAAAAATCATTCTGGGATATGGGTTTTATTTCTGGGATTGTCTCAGAAAATTAGGTAAAAAAAATCACTCCAGGATATAGATGTTATTTCGGGGACTGTCCCGGAAAATCAGGTAAAAAAGCATTCAGGGATGAAAGTGTTATTTTGGAAACTATCCCAGGAAATCAGATACAAAATCATTCAAGGATATAGATGTTATTTTGGGGATTGTCCAAGGAAATTGGGGATAAAACACCTCTGGGATATAGGTGTTATTGGGGATTGTCCTAGGAAAATCGGGGGTTAATATTAGCCTTACAATAAAGGGTTTATAAAGGAGGAATCGTACCTTCCAAACCAACAAGAAACCGGTGCAAGGTTACTATCGACGTGACGCGGCGGGGTGATAATTGGCCGTATTGGTTGCCGGGGTGGATACAGCTCAGGGTCAAACGGTCAACAGTAGAGGGACATTCGGCTTGTGACCTTGACCTCTGACAGGCTGATCACTGGTCACCGAATACACCGCCCCCCCTCCTCCTCTTGCTCCCAGTGGGATACGAGCCCGATGCGACAAGGGTCGGGATTTGACCCCGATAGCTGCCCTCCATGAAGAGTTACCCCAGCGTCAATGTGATCGTCTAACCCCATAGGTCAGGACTCAATGGTTTGAATCCCGGCTGGGGCGTACTGAATGAAGAGGTGTGTTTCCACACTCGGGTTTTCACTCTTTACTCAAGAGAAATATTTCTGTATGACACTTCTTAACCACCCTCCTCTTCCTAAAAATTAGTTTTCCTCTTACTCAAACTGGTGGGTATGCAAACAAAGCTATCCTTCTAGTCTTATCTAGTTTTCCACTTACGAGGAGGTTGAGGTTATAAATGTTTTCCCTCTCTTCTCTCACCTAAATGTTGGTACATTTCCTCCAAATTCTACATTACTAATCTCCACATTAATATAGTTAACATTATATCCAGGACGAGCTTTGAGACGTGGTGGGAAGTAAAAAAATTCAAACTTTCAACTTTTTTTTTTATAACCACGTCTTACTACCTGTTCAGGTTATACGCATACGTACTAATTAATCTAATGAGTTAGAGATAATCAAGGTTGAATATAGAGGAATTGAAACCACATTTACATAGAGAAAGAGTGGAAAAACATTTTGTAAAACTCACACTCAATACACCCGGCTGGAATTCGAACCCTGAACTCCCTGTAATCGGCAGTTTAGTACAAGAGAGTGATGTCATAGACAATGCGGCCACCGAATCAGGTTTCACCTTATTTGTTTTGTGATACTACTTATCTTACTGTGCTCTATGACTTAAACAAACCAATCCATAATGAGAATGGATTGAGTAGCAAGGTTTTATTTAATTGGACTCACAAGATCCAAAATTTGTCGGAGAGAGAAAGAAAAATTATTTTTTGAAAATTTGAAAAAAATATATTCGCTTTTGAAGTATTTCTCAAATCGGGGGCCGTGAGACATTTATCTATTTAAACAATCAGAGCCATCTCATTAAAGAGAGTTGGTAATAATTTTGAAAAGTTGAAATATACTAGAAGTTTAATTTAATTAATATTTTAATAGTAGTGTTTTATTTAAAATAAAATAAATTTAATTGTTTTATTAATATTTAATAAAAATACATACGCTTCATATACATTAGTGTCCTACGCCATGTTGGAACCAAGAAGGGTTAGCTCTCTACTTTTTAGGGTGAATTGTTTATGTAAGAAACGTGAATATTTTAAATTGGTTTTACCCGCCTCGGTGGCGTAGTTAGATAACGCGCTAGTTTCTTGTTGAGCTAGACTGCCGAGGACGGGGCAGTCAGGCTTCGAATCTTGCTCGGGTGAACTGAGGTGGTTTTTCCTAAATGGGTTTCCATTCTCCCTCCATGCAGATGCGGGTTCACTTCATCTAAGTGCAACCTTCCCTATTCCTAGCCCATTAGCGTAATTAGTACTTAAGCATACAACCCGAACGGGTAGTAAGACGCGGTGCTAAGTATTGTATTTTTTTCACCGTTGAGTTGGTGAGCTTTGACATTTTTCCATCATATTTGAGGAGACATTGGATAAAAAAAAAAGTTCACAGACCTAGTGCCTCCAGACTGGACGTGGTATCAAAAGTCAGGAGGACGGAATAACTGCGGCATCCTTGTCGGTAACTCTTGATTTACTCGGTTAAAATCCATACTGGAATAAAAAACTAGTCTCCCGATGATGGCAAAGTTTCTAGGACCCCGATTCGCCATAAGTGCATTTACCTCACAGATTGCCATTAAACCTTCATCAATCACCTTCAGACCCCCGAGTCCGTC
>CABFWB010000583.1:0-79158 GCA_902151455.1 Timema bartmani
GTAGGTGTGTGCGTGTCTCAACGATGTTTAGTTGTATGTGTATATGTGTAAATATGTGTGTGAGTGTGCAAATAAGTGTGTGCATGTTTGTATAGGTGTTCATATATGCGTGAGTGTTTGTACACATGTGTGTGTGGGATGGTGTGTCTGTGTTTTTGTGTCTACGTGTAAAGGTATGCCTATGTATTTATGAGTGTTATATACATATATTTATTCTGTTTAATCCTATGTAATTTAGCAAGCTATAAACTGTTTATATTTATTTAAATTATAAATGCTTCATTTACCCGGCTATGCACATATATTACTGTTGTCGTGCAGTGCATTGACAAGTGAAGATAAATACACATTTGCTTCAAGACGAAATTACCTTTACAACAATGGTTTGGAACCTCACATGTATTAATAATGGGGTGTGACTTTAGGTTTCTCTATAGATTCATACATTAAAACATATTTATGAGGCATGAATACAGGACAAGAGTCCATGATTGAAGAGGTATTCAGTGCGTTGAGTGTCGTTCGTAAGTTATTGCGGTTCTCTTATCTTCAATGAAGTGAAAGTTCAGGCACGGGCATTCTCCGTTCCTTGCCTCCTCTTCCAACGACACCAAATGTGTCGCCATCGCGACAGAGCTGCCAACTTAAAGTAGGAATTTGGTAGAAAGGACTTTCAGAAAACACAAACTTTTTTAACATTTTTTAAACACTTCAGTGGTTGAATGGCTCAAGGCAGGGCCTTACATTCTAAAAGTACCCGAGGGCTACAATTGGATATACGAGAGTTATAGTCTAGACAAGGTTGATCTATATTTTTCATCCCAAGGGCCAAATATGATTATCAATTTACACCTATACTCCATTCACGGTAGGAATTACTCTCTGAAAGGTCTTTTTTCCTACCAATATCCTACTGAATAATAGATTTCTGGTAGGGAAAAAGGCCCCAGGGCCAAATATGATTATCAGTTTACACCTAGGGATGAATATATATTTAGATATCATAACAACTTAATATAGACCTGCAAATAATACTTAATACATAATTATATACAATATTTATAATACATAAATTGCGTTTATGGTTGGTAAAATATTTCAAATTTTACTGCCAAAATTAAGTTGACTAGTTTCCCAAAAGTGTATTGTGAAATAAGCACGCACACACAAATTTTCAAAAAACAACTTAGAATTATAAATCATATTAATATATTAATCAAATAAATATAAAATAAAATGATTATGTCTTGAATCAACAGCTATTTCATATTTTCCACCGGGGGTTTCCCTGTAATTCTCCTCCAGGAAACTGTGAAGGCCACATTTGTCCCGTGGGCTTCCAGTTGGACCAGTGTTATATTCTGCTAATATTTGCCAAGTTTAATTACATACTAAACGAGTTTTCCAACTGAAATATACCAGCTTTGTCAAGTCAATATAATACAGTACATGTAAGGAAGATATTAAACAGGAGCATCAGTTGGAGCAATGATGGATTTTTCCCAAACAGGTACTATGAGCTTTCCGTTTCTCGGGTAAGAACCTCAGTTTTACTGCGGTAGATTACTTTTCCAAGAAACTTGGTGGGCCGAAAAAAAAAAAGTTAGTGAGAAAAAAATCAATTTTCCCAAAAATATATTTTCAAGCTTTTTTATTTTATATCACTGTGTCTTACTAACCGTTAGGATTATACAGTATGCAAGTATACAAGCTACTATAGAGTATTAGAGAAGTGTAAGGTTCATTTTATAGTAATTTGTACCCACCTTTGAGTGAAGTGAGAGTGGGAAATCATTTATGAACAAACACCCTCAGTACACACGACTGGGATTTGAACCCGGTAATCCTGTCTATTGCGTGAGTGACACCTTAGAGCATTCAGACACTGTTTTTTTTTTATCTAAGCTAATAATTGAACTAGGGACTTTGGACGGTGTTTTTATTGGTTTGTGAATTTAATTTTTTTTAATTATTTCTAAAAATATATAATATATTAATTTGTTAACACATGTGAATTATTAGTTACCAGTGCAAACAATGTGAAATCCTTGTTCAGAAAATCCGGCGAGTGTGTAATTTAGTTCGGATGAGGACAAAGGTAAGTATGTAGACAGAGAGAACACAAGAGTAGGGTAGGAACAATAGGCCTCAAGCGATCTCTTTCTTTCTCCATCTCTCTTGAAATTGTTTACATTCTGCACTATGCAGAGCACACGGTGAGATGAAACATAACCGACACATACACAGAATAACGGAGAGTTAAGGTGGGAATGTAGGGACTGCGAGAAAAGTACAATGTTTCTGCAGTTTTTATTGCAAAACTTTTTCTTGGCCAAAATAAATAAAATATTGCTCCAGTAGAAACATAAGAGTTTAATTTTCTTCACAAAGTGAAATCAACAGCTGTTGTTGAATATCTGTCATTAGTATAGTGGTATAAAAAAAATATATATATATATTCAAGTAGTGCTTCATTTATCCTCACGAGGCTGAGTTGACCCCGTTTCAGACCTATTGGTTCACAGTTAAAATCTGGAAGCGCTGGGGGATCGAACCTGGGACCTTTTAGAACGGAATTTTTACCACTAAACCACGGTTTCTAGGGTATAAAAATATATGTTAGCAAAAAGTATTTGATATTTAATTGATCAAATTATCAACAACTTTACTTTTGAAGAAAGAGAGAAATAAAACGTGTGTGTCTGTTGAATTTAGTAAATGTTGCCTCCCCTCTTGCCATAATGTTGTGCCAGGACAGTGAAATGTGGAGCTATAAAACACCTTTGTTAACCTTCCCCCAGGAATGACCGATAGCGGGTCATTTGGGCTCGTTATGACATTTTGGAGCCGTGTGCAGGTTAACAACAGGCCAGTGGCAGAGGTGAGATACCCCTCTTTTCTTCATCAGAATCATGAATTATGACGGTAGATTTATCTTGTAAATTCCCTTACTTCCCCACCCGCAGAAAGGGCCATCTTGGTTCTAGTCCGCAGGTGTGCCAACATTACACACCTAATGGGGTGGTCGTTCTTCCAACTCCTGATGAGGAAGTTTTCCTAAATCTCCTCGCAATCTCATTTATTTAAAGTACTAATCATGAAGGTATAAGAGATGACCCAAATTTTTTATTTATTTTTTTATTCATTCGTTAATAAATAAGGTCCACTTTTCATTTAGAAAGGGTTAAATCTGAAAGCTAGAAAATTGACTAGATCTATAACCTGATTTTGGTAGGAAGAACAGTTTATAAAATTCAAAAAATATATTTTTGCGGCTGACATTGATAACACCTGCTCCGGTGGCCGCATGGCTTAAGGCGTCACTCTCGTGTTAGACTAGACTGCCGATGACTTGGAGATCTGGATCCAAATCCCAGCGGGGTGTACTTAAGGTGGGTTTTTTACAAACTTGTTTACCAATTTCACACTCCTCCTTCACGCAAATACGGGTACACTTCCTTTGAAATCAACCTTCCTCATTACTATTTCATTAGTGTAAGTATATAGGAGGGAAACCTAAACAGATATTAAGACGCGGTGCTAAAAAAAAATTGAAAACATTTTTCTATATTTTGTGTTATTTTATGACTATTGTTAGTATCTATTAAAAATGACAGCTGCAGATGACATGACTTGATGTATGGATATAGTAAAATTGTTTTAGTAACTTTAGCAACTAACAGGTACTGTTCTTACTACCCAAATAAGGATAAATATTCACGTATTATGTCAGCTCATGTGATCTGGAGCTATAATTTTTGATATATATTATCAATACTTATAAAATAATTATAATAAAATATGTATTAAAATGTTATCAATGTTGTCAGCATACAAATAGATTTGTGTTTTTTAAAAGGTCCTTCCTATCAAAATTAGACCATACACTACAGGGGTTTATGGGATTTATTTATTTATTTTTAACGCTCATAACTTTGTAACACTTTGCCACCCCGCATCGGTGGGCACGCAGATTGATTTAAGTTTCGTATGATTTTCAAGTGATGGGGAGATTGGGGTTTGAATCACGTTCCGGTCAGCTGTAATAATAGTGGTATTTTCCCCCATTGGTTTCCACACAAATCAGGATACATTTCCAATAAATTCTACCTTCCTCATAATCTTCCCCACTAGTGTGCTTAAAATATAGTCAGCCTGAATAGGCAATAAGCTGGTGTCTTTAACTCACAGTAAACTGGTTCGCTGTAAGAAGGAAGGTTAGAGTTTGTATCTCCGCCAGGCGCAATAGAACTGTTGTTGTTATTGTCGGTGTCGGTGTCGGTGTCGGTGTCGGCGTCGGCGTCGGTGTCGGTGTACGGCTTCATTATTATTATTATTATTATTATTATTATTATTTGTTCTGTCTTACTGATATAATAATTTCATGTTTGCTAGACAGGCTTTTTAATATTATGTTCATCTTGCACGGGTGGGGCTGGATCGACCAAGAATGTTCCCAAATGATTGTTCTGTTTGTACATTGGAATTCCTTGGCTATTATAAGAATGCTGGCACAGGTGGTTTTCTGCGAATTCGTCTTTCGAAAAAACCCTGTTGCTATGTGCTAGGGTGATGAGCTCTTATTGGTGCAGGTTGTAGTGAGAGGAGGGGCCTTTACGGCTTCCGTGCGAATGTTCTTTTGTATTTTAGACAGAGATGATAAAATTGTTGAAGACACTAGACGTGTGGTCCAGGAAAATAAAGAAATAAATTAATTAAAAATTAAATCATGTATTATATTGTGTTGTAACAATATGCATTTAATTATCATAATTCAAATAAACAATAACTAAATTTGATTATAATTATGAGTACAACCACTATTCGAATAAAATTATAACATTATGAAAGGTTCATTCCTTTTGTCAGTGAACTTAGCTCGCCAATGCGCCCTGTCCTCTGCTTCCTCCTTGACCTACCAGAATTTTCTTCTTTCCTTAAAGTTAACTAATATTTGAATCCTCCTTCTTCCTAAGTTCCTCTTTCCCTCAACTTCCTTCTATGATGTTATGCAGAAGACAACTCCTCCTAAGGATGTGTCCGATCCAATTTGCTTTGTACCGAAGAATCGCATCCAAAATGGTTTACTTCTCACCCATTCTTCTTTGGACTTCTTCACCATGTCTGTCCACCTAATATTCTCAAGTATTCTCCAGCCCCACTTTTCAAAGCTCTCCAATTATTTATTTTTCAACTTCTTAAAGTCAAAGTTTCTGCTCCAAAAGTAGCATTTCATCAGTTTATTCCTCAGTTTGAAATTCAACCTGTTGGTCAGCAGTAACCTCTTTTGGTTGAAAGCTTCCTGGGCCACGGCGATCCTCGACCTAATTTTCTTGATGTAGTAGGCATCTTTTGTCAGAAGACTTCCCAGGTACTTGAATTCTTTTATGTTTTCCAACTCGTGGTTTCCAATTTTGATTTTCAGCAGCTCATTTTTTGAAATCACCATCGCTTTTTGACTTCTCAATGTTGATCTCCATGCCATATCATCTCCCTATTTCTACCAACTGGTTCATCATTTCCTGCAACTCTTCTATATTTGGCCAACAATTCTAGATCATCTGTGTATTTTATTGTGTAGATGACATGTCTCCTATCCAAAAATTGCCAACTTTCCTCCAGGGCTTCTTTGACCCACTACTCTCTATAAAAGTTGAACAGACTGTGTGACAAACAACATTCCCGCCTCACTCATCTCTTTACACTGTTATTCTTACTTTTATTCAGCATCATTGATGTATTTGAAACAAATTTTTATTTTTCAATATAAGGAACTCACACTATCTGGTTATTAACTTTAAAAGTCACATCAGGGCAAGCAAGGCCCGCATTGATTGCCTTTGATTGAAGATATGTAATTATTTTATTTAATGTTTGCAAAAATTATTTTTTGCCTGGTAGTAATTTAAATGTAATTCAAGCATCAATGGGTTTGAAAAAAAAAAATTCCAGACATGGCAGTAACCGTAGCATGCAATAAAGACGTGCACTAGTCCATCTAATGGTGGTTGAAAGTCTGTATTTGTCCGACTTTCTCTCCCATTGCTCTAGCTAGTGTAGTTCTTATTTGTGACGTCATAGATTTCGAAGGGGTAGAAGGGGAAGAGCTGTGGATGTCAGGTAAAAATGCAAGCAGTTAAGCTAAGACTTCTCTTGCCTGAAAGGTGATGACTAGAGCCGAAGTCACTACCCCTCTCTTCCCCTTTCAAAATATAGAGGGATTGTATGNGTTGCAGCCTGAAGATGGCGTCGTGTGAACACCAAAACTTGTACAAGATCTGCTTTGCACAACTTATTGTATACAATTTCCTATATCAGCCCTTTTTCTTGTACAACTTTTGAGTTGTAAACATAAAAACTTCGTCTGCTAGACAGTTACTTCTTTTTTCTTTTTTTTAAAAGGTGATTGTAAGAAAAATGGCTAAATGCTTGAAAACAAAAAAATTAATTATAATTGAAGGAGTTTAGATCCCAAATATAAAGGTTTTCAACTGTTTTCAAAATATATTAAATAATTTTTTTTTAAATTGTTTTTTCATAATATTTATAAATGACTAAGAAATTATCACATTAAATATCAATATTTTTCAAATCATTCAATCATTATTTTTCCATAAAAACGGCAAAAATTCCATGTTTTTTCAAATATTATACGCAATCACAAATACCGTGGGAACAATCACTGGCTAAAATTTATATGCAATCCATGTGACCATGATTTTGTACAATTTCTTGCACAACTTTTTGTACAAGAAGTTGTGTCGTGTGTACTGGGCTTTAGAGTTTAGTGGAGTTTATTGTAGCAGGTGCTTTTGTTTTGATATGTGTATCAGTGAAAGCTAACAAATGAAAGTTTATAAGAATATGTCTATAGTAAGTAATAACACAATAATGTAAATCACAGAACAGAAGGACGCCCAAAGCCACAACTATCATAAAAAAAACTCCAAATAGCTTCTTGAAGCATTTTTTTTTTTAACCGGGACCTCCCCTTTTAAACTTGCCTAAGAATTTTGGTCACGAGACAATATTGAACTTAAGTAAGATTTTGACTGATTATTACCGACCTCTGTTTTAGGCAACTGATCTAACATTTAGAGAGATCCGAATTAGGTGGATAGAGGAACAGTCTTTATGGAAGAGAGGTCTACAAAAGACTTTATCTTTGCCAAACGACAGCTGTTGTAAAAAAATTATGAATTAGGGAAGGACTTGGTAATAGTATTTATGGATATGATGCATATGATAGTGTGGATCAAAATATAGTTTGGGAAGCGATGGAGTAGGCTGAAGTGGAAAGAGGAGTTGTAACGAGAGAAAAGATTATGTATGAGGATAATAGAAGTTGTGTTAATGCGGAGGAGTGGATATAGTTGTTCCAAATAAAAAAGGGAGTGCCCTCTCATCACTACTAATTGTAATGGGTCATCAATAAAGTGGCAAGGAAACTCAGGAAGGAAATAATGAAATAATGAAAGCCATAATGTTTGTTGATGAATTGATGGTATGGGGGAAAAGGAAGAAGAGGTACAAGAACAGTTACAGGAATTGAATGAGGAATTGAAAGAGTGTGAAGTGATGGTAATGATAAGGAAGAGGATAAGGCCTAGTAAATCTATAAAGTTGGAGGGAATAAAGCTGAGAAAAACACAGAATGTAAAATATCTTGGAAGCAAGATAGTGACGAAAGGTGGAAGTAGAGAGGTTCTAATAAGAAGAAGGCTGCTGGATGAGTTATTCTATAGGTGTGTAATAGACCTGTTATTGAGAAGAGAAATGCCCTCGAAGCATAAGGAATTGCTGTATTGGGCCTAATTTGTACTTATAGTCATATTCGCAGCAGAAACATGAACAATGAATGTAAAAGACTAGGAAAATGGAGGCTATGGGAATGAGGTTTATGAGGAGCTTGCTAGGTCTCACGAGGAGAACAAGATAAGAAATTAAACCATCTGGGAGAAAGTGGGGGTATATAGAGCACATGAGATAGTAGAGGAAGCAAGGCTGAGATGGTATGAACACGTAATGAGGTTGTAAAAGAAAATGATGGGGATGAAGTATGTAAGAAAAAGAATGCAAGGGAGACCAAGAGAGATGGGACGAACAGATAGCATAATAAAGTGTCCAAGTGAGAGGAGAGGAATAGTGGTAAGATAGAGGAAGATGAAGGCATTTTAACAAACGGACACGTCAACACCGATGGTGGCGGTGATGGTGATGATGATATTAGAACAGTCCAATTTAATACAATAATTTAGTCAGTGTTCTACTCTTTTGCTAAAGGAAGGCTTCAATAAGTCTTAAAATTTATTTTGTTTTGCACTGTATTATTAAATGTATGTTAATCGTTTATCTTATGGGACTTTTTTTTTTTTTTTTTTTTGATCTCNTTTTAATCTGAATAATATAGAGCAATATTTGTACTATTTGTATTTAGGGAAGAGACCGCAAGGGAGACTAAGGAAGAGATGGGAGGAACCGATAGCAGCAAGTGTGCAAGTGAGTGCAAGAGGAAGAATGGTGGAAAGACAGGAGATGGAGGCATTTTATTAAACAGACCTGGCCAGAGGTTGGAAACAGTTCATGATGATGATGATGATGATGATTTGTACTAAATATTTCCTAAGTTAATTTTTTTTAATAGATCCATACATAACATTTTTGTCAAAAAAAATTATATTAAGACAAATTTAGATTTTTAAATATATTTAATACCATATTTGTAGAATTTTTATTTTATTTTTTTCACTATACAAAAGGAAATATTGCTAAAGCTACTAAAACTCGACTCTTGAGTTCAAATTTTTGAGTACTTACACACCCCTAGTTTATTTTCCTATCATTCTCTATCGATTTCCTTTTTTTACATTTTGAATAGTGATTTCTTGTTTAGGAATTTACAGTGTACTTTTCATATGCCCTGCGGTTGAGTTCTAATAGTTCCCGATCCTAAGATTTTAACCTAGGTTTTTAAATTTTAAATTTTTATTTCTTAACACATACAATTTAAATATGTTTTCATCTATCTTAAGCTTACATTAAAAATATATGAAAACAGTGTGGAAACGCTGTACAATATGTAATGTAATATATTTGGAAAAAGGTATAGGTAAGGTGGATAGAAATATATAAAAGGAACAAGCACAATATGAAACCTAGGTCAAGGGATTGGACAGTAGCGATCTATTTTCTTCAAGAAGCAGCCATTACCTCTTTGTCCAATGACAGCAATGTAAAGTGTAAACTGTGTTTTTCTTTTCACTGTAAAAGCCATATTGTGTTTGTTCCTTTTATATGTTTCTATCCACCTTTACCGTATTTTTTTCCAAATATAATACTATTATTTCATAAAGCAAAAAAAAAATTTTCCGCGGATAAATATCAGGGTGTCCAGCTAAACTGTATTTTTAAATTCCCTTTCTTTTCCAGGTTTTCCAGAGCCTAAATTATTTTTTCCAGACCACTATTCATAAATATTTAGTATATTAATAACATAATTTTATTAAGATCAAAGCTTAATTTAATTAATTTTTTCTTGATACATATTCTGAAGTTATATTAAGGGGTTAAAGGATTTCCACCTAAAGCCACAGGCTTTTAGGTAGTTCAAAATATATTTCAGTGAGATCATATTGAGCTATTAAATGATTGCCTAGAGCCACAACACTTTAAAATAATTGTGAGGCAGTGATTCTTAGTTCCACTCTACCTGTAATATAATCTAATTCTCACCTATGCACAGTGGAGCGGGGAGTCCGGGGGAACCCCGGCTCCTAGGAAATTTTGTAAAATTTAAGCTTTGAAAGTGGTGTTTTGAGCTCATTCTGGGCTCAAGGAAATTAGAGATAGAGTAATAAACATGTTTAACTTATTGGGGGTTTTCGGTTAATTCAATGAAATCAGACTTTTTTTATTACATTTGAGTTGTATTTTTTTATGAACGATCATTTTATTAGAAATATAAATGTCTGGCACACATTAACTATCTAATCTTTTAATCTGCCGGTGGCGCAGCTATAAATCTACTTTGAGGGAAACAGAGTTTTTTTTTGTTTTAATTTTTTAATTATTAATTTGAGGTATTCAGAAGTTATTTGGAGTAAGCCATGCAAGGCAAATTTTTGAAATTTATCTCCCTCTTTAAGCTATCTGGAGTGGTATTCGCTTGGAATAATTTTGAAAATGATACATACGCCTTTAGTAGCTATTTGTAGTGATCCTTCTCTGGTAAATTATTGTTGAAATTAACTGCCTATTAAACTAAAAAATGTAGATTAAATGTATTAAACACATCTTCTTTTAAGATAAAATGTAAAAATTCCAGAAATATGATGAAATTCCCTGACCAAACTAATTCCCTGTTTTCCAGGTCGCTGGACACCCTGAATATGTAATGTAAGTGATATGGAAGTAAGCCAACCTGAAAGGGTAGTTGGGTTAAGCCTTTATTTGACCGATTAAATGTCTCTCTCCCCACTTCTTCCTTCTGAGTACTTTCAAGAATATTCTTTCTTCGTGCAATTGATTTCCAAACACATATTTTGACTCATGTTCAACAGTTGCCATGCTTCCCAATTTCATTTGGTGGGAACTTACCAATATCAATATATTACCAAATACAGGCACCCCTCCTGCTCTAAACCTGAGATAACCCTCTTATCCTCTATCCTTTTCTTTCAAGCAGGCCTAAGTACACCAGTAATCTCTGTTTATATAAAAAGCTATCATCTAAATTTAAGATACAAGTTTGAACAGGCATCTACAAAATCCAAGACCTAATGATCAACCTTTAGCCATAGTACAGTCAGTGTTTCTCTCCCTTTTGCCGAAGGAGCCACCATTTGTTTTCCGTAAAGTATTGTAACATGGTTTGTTGTGCTTTATTTGTGAACTTTAAGGCGGGAGTGTAGGGAACACGAGTTAATGGCAGCACTTATTTTTTCCGTTTTTATGGCAAAAATAACTAAAATATTGCTTCATTACAAAAATTGGATTTTAACTTTCTTCACATGGTGATATCAACAGTTGTTGAATATCTGTCATGAGCATAGCGGCATTTGATGAGAAACTTTCTAAACTAAGAGAAAAAGTTGTCATTAAATTCTGGTACACCCTTGAAAGATATTCAAAAACTGTTGATAGCACCATGTGAAGAAAATTAAACTCTTTTTCTATCGGAGAAGGTTCTATTGGATAATTATTTGCTTTCTTTCGACGAAAAAAAAATTGCTATAAAAACTGCAAAATTACTGCCCTTAACTTGTGTTCCATATACTCCCACCTTAAGGCCTACATATATTTTTCTGGTGTTTAGTAAATTACCCTTCTATTCCCCTTTCAATGTTTGTTGAATTATCTTCTGGGTAGGCTAGTGCAAGAATAAGCCCTAGATAGACCAGTGGCATTCAAACTTTATTGATCTCATACCACCAGATATAATTTCTCTTCAGCTTTGTAGCCCCCATATTATTGGTGCATAATGCACACTATGCAAATTATATAATAAACATTTGAATTAAATTTTATGCAAAATAGTGTATTGGATAGTAAGTTTTAACTAAGAAATATATACATCGTATATTTGTTATTTCTAATTTTACATACCTCTTAAGATATCTTTTGCGTACCCTTGGGGATACATGTACACCAAATTGAATACAACTGCCCTAGATAATACAATTTAAAACCATATAGGTGTAGAAGTTCAATTTATTTTATATAAATAATTATTGCTTACATCACAAGATTAGTCCTGTCAAAATTTGATATTATATAGCCTTTAATATAATATATATGAAGTAAATTGTGAAAAATTAGATATGGATCAAATCCAAATTTTCTATCAAATCTAGGCTCCAATTCCAAGTCCTCAACTTTAAAAAGGGCCAATTTTTACATAAATGAAAAAAATAGATAATAGAAAATTAAACTTCATTTTGCTAAGAAAATTTCATAAAGAATGTTTGACAAATGTTTGAAAAATTAATAAGTACTTTGTGACAAAAAAAAAATATATGAAAAATGATTAAGTAACTAGTGACTAAGAAAAAATATGAAAATTCTGTTAAAAAAAAAGTTTGGTGACGATTGATTTCTGTTTTTTAAATACTTGTCATATTTCTTGAGTTATAAAAAACAAAGAGATGACAATTTTTGAGTGAGTACTACTCTTCAATTTTGTACTTATTTTGTGATTTTGATGCACTATTCTTTAGCTAACATAAAATAAAATGCCATATTTACCAATTATACAAGACAATTATGATCAATTATAATTATTCCATTAGACTTGTATATAATTATGTGTGAAATAAAGTGTATAGAGTAAAAGAAATTTGTAATAAATAAAATGATAGAATAGTAGGAAAATAATAGAGCACAAATAAAAGTAAAAACAATAACAGAGATTTACACACTCTTCGATATTTCAATGCTATTATATCATTTTCCTCCGGAAGTAGTTTTCATATAAACATATGATACACATACATAATTAACATATATATATCAAATAAATATACATATGGGACTACTGTTAAGGTGGTGGATGTTAGCATGGGAAGAAACTGGTTTATTTAGATTTTTGTGGTTGGTATCGAAACGGTCCTTCAACACCACCAGGGTACTCAGAGCATTCCCTAGAGCTACTTGCAACAACTCTCAGATCAGGCAATGGGAACTTGCACAGCAATGGGTAAACAAATTTAGAATACCTGAGATCATTTATTTTATTAGTTATTTCTTTATTATTTAAGTTATAGTCTTTGTTAGTCTCATATATATCTTTTTTTGTTAGTTATTAACTTTTCTCCAAGCTATCTATCTATTCAAGCCTCCATCCTGTTGCATAAATTTGGCAACACTGCAAGTTTTCGGTTATTTTTCAAATTCTTCAAACCTGTAGTTCCATTTTTGTGTGTGTTTTTATGTATGTGTTTCTTTATTTGAAAAAGGAATATTTCTGAAAATTCAAAACAATATGTAAATGTGTAAGTGTGAAGAAGTTGAAAGTGTGAAAAGTTAAAGAAGAAATGAAGAGAGAAATGTGTTTGTTCCTAAATAGGTTTAACCTAACTAACCTTTCTGGTTGGCTTCCTTCACTACCACTTACTTTACATTAATGTATAATGTTTACACACTGTCTTAGTATTCCTTGAGCATCTCACCTCCACGAAAAAAATAGTTATTTACTTCAAATGTGTGTATAAATAATTTTTAAAAAACAGACACAACAAAATAAACTAATGTAAGGGATCAGGAACAAAACAATATAATAATTAATAATCTGTTGTGGATACATAAATAATAGTAAAAGCATTATTAATGCAGCCATTCAATGACAACACAATTTATGTAACATATCAAAACCTCCACAACAATCACGGCTGAAATGAGGTTAGAGGTAATATAATTTTTATTAATAATTCATACTTCATAATTTACTAAACAATATATTTACAACTACATCACTTCACAAGAGAAAATGTACAAACATGGTACAATGAATGACAGCAGGCTGTACAAATTTATCAAAACATATTTGTCAAGGTGTTAACACGATGTTTAAATAAACTTATACAAGTATGGTAAGATTTTTTATTCGATATTAAAATAGATGTTTCCTGTCACTCAACCGAATACAACTTTTTTAAATGCCAACTTTTTTTAAGATCAATCCAAATGATGAAATTAGATATGGTATTTAAAATAGTTTAGTAATTTAGTTAAACCTATAAGATTTGTTAACAATCTAAACAAAATTTAATGCTGTTGAACTGTTGCCTCATCTTCTTATATGATACATTTGAAATATGGGAAAGTTTTGCTTTTTAAAATCGATTTATGTATATGTTTTTTAAAGCTGTTATTTACACTTTGTTCACAAATAAAGCAACCCAATGGCAGCAGCATGTGTTATTAGTGCAGTTGCCGCTTGCTGTGTTTCTAATAAAATCCGCGTCTCAGCCATCCAGTCTCTTGCTATGCTACGTGCTGCGCCGTGTAACAAGTTCATGTAGCCTAAGGCCCTTGCGAAATCTCCTCTATCCACCCAGTATCTGATAAAATTATAAGAAAATAAAACAATCAATGAATGCAGGAAAAAAATTTACCAAATTGTATTATACCTTAAAATTACCGTAATGGTCTGCAAATAGACCACACATTCTTAAAAAAATATATATATATTGTGGCCTATAATCACAATCTTAGAAAGTAAATTACAAATTTTTGTAGCTGTGAGAATTGAAAGTACAGTAGAGCGTTTATAATTCGGACATCAAAAATCCGAATTGCCAAGAAAAAATATTAGTTATAAAAAGTGGTATCAATATCAGAGACATGGTTGCCAAAAAAAACACCTCAACCCTTGTTCAGAAAAAAATTGGAAACTTTTTTGATGTTAGATTTTTGTCTTATTATATTACTTCATAATTTGTGATATTTAGCAATAAATAAAAATTGTAAATTCGTTGTTTGAATAAAATGAAAATGTTTCTTCCTTAACATTGAGTTTTTGTATGTATCCCATCCATGCTTATATTTTTATTTTTGATATAGGTACTGTATTTTGTAAAGTCAGGACAAATTGATAATCCGGACTGGGTCAGTAGCTATTCTGAATTATCAATGCTTTACTGAAGCTATTATGGGTCTGTGAAGCTTTGAAAACTTAGACTTTGATTCAAATATTTGTCAGCTTTAACCAGATTCAATTTACAAAGGTTTTCCAAAAAAAATATGTGTAGTTAAAAAACACTTTTCTGATCAATTTTTGTAATTTTGTGTAGTTATGTATTATAGTAAATCAATCTTCATATGACAACATTCTAAAATAATTAAAGTAAATAATGTTATAATAACTTTATAATGACTTGGCTTTTCAGCTTAGAACAGAGTGTGTCAATCATTTTTATAATATAAGATTTTGTAAATTATATTTAAAGCATGAAGTTTTATATTTATTTTTTAGCAAATAATAATTACATTAATGATTTTAGGGATTAAGACGGTTATATTTATAGGAAGTGTACCCTAATTTGTATGGGGGAGAGTGGAATACCATTTTGGCAAAACGCCCAACCGAGCGAGATTCAAGCCTCACTTCCTGTCATCAGAAGTCTAGTCTACTGCAAGAGTAGCGCATTAGACCATCCGGCCACCAAAGCAGGTTGCATGAAATTAAATAGTTGTTCAAAATGCTTTAATATAGTTTCAAAAACTTTTTTTTTATATTCATACTTTGATTCAGCTTTGGGAATATTTAATATAATTCGACTTGGCTTTGAATTAGGCTTGTGCGGGAATAACATTTTGAATGAGAAAGTTTCGGGTGGAAAATAACAATTCCTCAAAGAAACAAGATGAGAAATGAGAAAAAAATGTTTTAATAAATTTCAAATTTAGGCTCTTTTTTTTATTTGTATAATTTCAGTCCAAGCTTGGCCTTCCCATTCATTTCAATATTAAAATAAAAAAAGGTTTGATAAAATTAAAAGCCTATGGCAATATGATCTGAAAAGAATCGAAATGTATAGGTTTGAATAAGGTGTTAAACATTGGGGACTATGTCTAAATAAATGTTTATAAAAGTTATAGAAAATACTAGAAAAAGGAGGAGGTTAGTATTATTTTGGTAAATAGAACAGTAAAAGTTAGTTACTACTAAAGCTAAAACAATTTTAATATATTCATATGTCAAGTCATGTGAACTGCAGCTGTCACTTTTGAGAGAATGGATGTTATCAATACCTATAAAATAACAATAATAATAAAGTAAAATGCTATCAATGTTGGCTGCAAAGAAATATGTTTGAATTCTCTCTACTGTTCTTCCAACACCAACATTCGACAAAAATAAGCCCCTATAAAATCAGCATAATATAAGCTCAAATACAACTCTTAAAGTGATTTGAATAAGTAGTTGTAAAATAAAAGCAAATTAAGTTTATGGTACCCATTTACTTAAATGAAGATATAGTTAATTTAACTTAGTAAATTAATAATATTGCTAATGAACACACACAAAAAAAAATTAACATGGATAGACGTTCCTTTGGTATAACTTTTTAGAACTAATTTTTTGCCCAAAAATATACCGAAAATAATATTTCCCGCCCGAGTTTCTGGAGCCCACATAGGCCTTATTACAAATTGAAAAGGTGGGACTTTGTACACCTATTGAATGTATTCTAGTTAAATAAGGGGTGTGTGAGTAGGCATAAGTAGACTTAAGTTTGAATGAAAATGTGGAATTTTATTAAAGTTTGAGAAAGATAGAGAAATATTTTTACTAATAATATTTCTAGTTAAATTTTTGTGATATATTTATGTACAAACGATAAACATAAATATACATTTTTAAGATTGATTCTTTTTATGAAAAAATTATAATCACACAAATTTGGATTTTTAATTACATTTAGTATGGCTGCAAAAGTTATTTTTATTTTACTAGGACAATTGTAAATATTTAAGTACTCTGTTCGCTATGAAATAATATCCTAAGATTGAATCAAATTAATTAAACTCGGTATGAAAATTTTCAAGTTTTGAATATATTTTTTCGAGTCTAGTTCAAAAGACTACTAAAACTCATCTTAAATTCAAAATTTTTAATACTAGCACATCCCTAATTTAAACTTAAATTGTAATACAGTTTCTCCAAGACTAGCTAGTAAAAAAAACTTACCTAGCTCTGAGTAAGATGTCGTATGTGTCCAACTCTTCGAAGCTAACAGGTTCGTCTCCAAGCTCAGCTTGTGAAATCATCCTAATATTTGGGATAAGGAAGAAGCTCTGCAGATAAGACAGGAAGTACACAGGCAGCGAAGCCCCTGTATCCGGCACTAGGGCCAATCTTCGTGCTTCACGTTCTATCTTCAGGAACCTCTCTCTCAGGGCAGTCTCTGGATAAACACCTCGTTGTACTGCTTCTCGGGGGATACCATTTAGGACTGCCGATACAAACTCGTCATCGGGACCTAAACATTGATATTAATACTAATTATATACACAAAATACAAAAAGAAGGTTTGTAGAATAATTAATTGATGTAAATATTTTATTTACCATATTTTTAATATTGTGAATATTGGTTTTTTGCTATTTATTAATGACGCAAATTCACTAAACTGTTGTTGTTATATTTATATTTGTATTTTTACTGTATTAAATAAATTACTTTTGGGGATACTACATTATAAAAGTTAACGAACTTTTTTATTTATTTCACCACAATTTTATTTTGTATCAAGTGTCATACACGGACATCAATTATTGAGCAAATATTATTTAAATATGTAAAATTGATTAAAAATATGTAGATAAGTAACAGTTTTTATATTTTGGTGTTATTCCCTTTATTAAAAAAAATGGGATGAAGAGAAAAAAAAAATGTAAAACCCTAAACTACTCTTCTTTTTAACTAGAAAAATTTAAGTTAATTATAATTCAAAATGGCGTAGTAAAATGCTTTTCTTCTATTCTTTTCACTTAAAAAAAAGGCAATGATGCTGATTGCCGAAATATAAAAAACTTGTTTGTAATTCAATATGTGTGTTACTGTTTCTACATTACTATAGGAACCAAAATAAATGAAAAAGATGTCTTTCCCTAGGTGGGCGTTCTTCCCTCAATTTTCACTTAATTAATTTATCTTTCCTTATTTTTAACTATTTCCATTATTTTCAAATAATTTTGCCACTGTCCAACTTTTTTTTTACATACATTCCTGTTTCCAGCCTATGGCCTGGGTCAGTTTTTTATTCAAGTCATATATAGGTACATGCAAAATTCGCATTTGCGATAAAACGAATTCTTACACAAATTATGCTGTTTTCACGCAAATAGCACAAATTTAAGTTTTTTTTTCTAAATAAACATAATTTCTTTGTAATTTGGCAAATATAACATCATGCAATATAATTTTCAACACGGTAACACTGGTAATAGCACTATACCAGGGCTGCCGTTTATATTAATAGTATTTGTTTTTACTTATTTTATCTAGGTATAAAATGGATCATAAGAAAAATTAGTGTTTTCAGGATATTTAAGCCTTTTTTATCTGAGGTTAGAATTAAAAATCATGATTTCTACTTTTACACACTATGATACTTTAATCTCAATAGATTGATTCTTTGTTTTCAGCTTTTAAAAGATTTCATAATAGGAAGGAATTTTAAAATTCGTTAGAAAGAACATATTTCTGACTTTAAATTTATTAGAACAAAATCTATATAGACATTAAAATATATATATATATATATATATACATATATATATATATCTTGCTACAGGCGGTTATGTTTGTCAAAATTTTATCTTCTTAGTTTTTATTCCCTTCTCCTTATTGGATAGTAGTTTAGTCTTCAATGACGACATGTTTTGGTGTTATTATTGTTTGGTCTGAACCTAAGTTGATAATCGATTATTGATATTTTTAAGACTCTAAGGTAATGATATTGAGATATCTAATTTGACAATATTAAGCATGAAATGTTTTGTGTGTATTTATATTTGCTTTTTCTCCGAATAAATAGTTAAAGACACAATATGAACGAAAATTTTAAACAGTTTTATCTTTGTTTTTTTAAGGAATACTAATTCAACTCGTAATTAAGTAAATAATAACATCGCTTTCAGCTTATAATATCATCGCTTTTTAGAGAAATAACACCACTTTTCCCCTAAAAATAACCTCACCTTCATGTTGATAAATCTGAAAGACAATATGAACCCAAAAGCTCCCATTTTCACATCATTACCTAAAATTCATAAACCTAACATCCAGATCAGACCACTTGTCAACTATCAAAACGCACCTGCATACAAACTCGCTAAAAAGATACCCAAAATCCTATCTGAAAATTTAAAACTTCCAAATGAATTCAATATAAAAAGCTCTATCCATTTAAATGAAAAGCTCAAATCAATTCTCATTGGTCAAAATTAAAAATTCATGTCATTGGATATTTCTAGCCTATATACTAATGTATCTGTTTCTTAAACCATTAACGTAATAAATGAGACCTTAAAAAAAAACTTCATGAAAGAGTATACAGACCAGATTTTTAAACTTGTACAAATAGTAACCGAACAAATTTATTTCCAATTTAACAACAAATACTATTCACAAAATGATGGATTGACAATGGGTTCTCCAAACTCTTGCATAATATCCGAAATATTTTTACAAAAATACGACCCTATCACCTTCAACAACCTAAACAATTTACTTAAAATCAAATTTTATTGTAGATATGTGGATGATATCTTGATTGTCTTTGACAATGATTACGACATTCCTTCCATCACTAATATAATCAATAATATCCACCCAAAATTATCTCTCGCCATTGAAAAAGATAATAATGGCAGCATCAACTATCTGGATCTTAACATCGCTAAGAATTCCCACAGTAAACTTGTATATAAAACCTCCTCACACTGATGCAATCATATCTAATGATTCAAACCAACCCACCTCTCATAAACTAGCTACTTTCAACCGTCTGATTCATCGATTACTCCATATCCCTCTCAACAAATCCAATTACAAAAAAAACTCACGACAATCAAACAAATTGCAATAAATAATGGATATTCCCATTTCACTATTTACAAAATTTTACAAAAGCAAAAAGAAAAAATTATGTTTAGACCATTTTTCTACTACCCTTATAAATGAAAGCAATAGTACTACTGAGCATAAAAAATGGATTAAATTTAAATATATTGGTCCTGAAACCCATTGAATCACCAACATCATCAAGAAACACAATCCTAATATTGCTTTCACAACCAACAATAATATTAAGAAAAACCTCAGTAATAGCAACTTGAATACAAATTATAAATATAGAAAAAATGGAACGCAAATGTGAATGCAACAGCATTTACATAAGTTAAATTGGAAGGAATTTTAAAATTCGTTACAAAGAACATATTTCTGACTTTAAATTTAATAGAACAAAATCAAAATGTGCAAAGCACTTAAAACCACCAACCAAAACCGATTGAACAGTGTACGAAACCTCATTTTTCTCACAAAGGGACAAAAACAAACACAGCTGAAAATGTTTTCATTCAAGCAGCTATTTTTCACAAAACACCAATTCTCAATTAACAATTATAATCATCAAACCAAATCCTAATTAACACTTTAATACATTTACTTAAGAATATCAAAATTCTATAAATCCCATCTTTTTAGCTCTACCCTCCAACGTATAAAAAAGACCTGTTCGAGCCAGAATCGAGAAGATTAGAACCGTATTCTCCTCATTCCCATCCATCTATCATTCTAGCCTTTCACAGTTTTACAAACACTATTTTTAGTCACCATTTCACAACCCAACATATGTATACCCTGGTCTACCAATTATACCTCCTATTTGGTTTCTAGCACTGCATTTTTCCATTACATATAATCTGTGATAAGCCACACCCTTTCAGTAAACATCTATGAGTTATAGTAACACATCGTGTTCCATCACTTAATGACGTAAGTTTGTTTGTTTGAATATTGTTACATTATTCTTTTTTATATGTTATGAGTTACATTTTATATTTCACTCAATCTAACTGTTTATATTATTCAATATTCTTTACTAAGCCTTTAATTTTAATTTTACAGTTCCATGACTATGGTACATTTAATCAAGTACCGAAACATGCCGACTGACAAAGTAATCTCCATCATAAACTGGAACACCTAAAGGAATAACGGGGACAAAAAATTATTCAAATAAGACTTAGTTTTTTGAAAAATAGTGTAAAAATATTTTTAAGAAAATAATTTGAATAATGCAACTTTTACAATTCAAACACTCATCAACTTTTGAATAGATATGTTTTAACTTGCTGTTTTAATTTGTTTTATTTTCATTTTCATTAAAAACTAGTTTGTCAATTATGTGTGTATTAGGTCATGTTTGTTAGTTTAACCAATTTGACCAATTTGACTCTTACTATAGTAAATGTAGTCAAGGTAAACATTTTAAATATCAACGTGTGTTAAAAGAAAAAACCGATATAAATAGAATATAAACAACTTGTATAAGGTTAATTGTAACGAAATTTATATTTAATATTCAATGTATTGATTAAATTAATTTGAACATATACCTTTGTAAATTATAAATGACAATATCTAAGTCTTAACATATATTATAGTATAATGTAGCTAAAGGTTACTGTCAAAACAATTTTCAACTTACTGGCGGCGCTGTTGATAGCACTGATTTCACATGTCAGAGGGCGCAGCTGCTCATGCCATGGAACATTTCCCTTCACCACCTTGAGGGACATGGCCAATGCTTGACAGGCGCTCCAAAGCACCTGCGATTTGTGAGCACCTTTGTCTGCAGATGCCCGTGCTACACAAAAACACAAAGAGATTTTAAACAGAATTGAGCAAGATCTTACAGTAATAATAAGGGTTGTCACTATTTTCTCATAACAAAATTCCCTGTCTCTTCCAGAAAACTTAGATTGAAGTAAAGAGAAGTAAAATTTTAATTTTTTGTTACCGCTTCTTACAATACATTCAGGTTACATGCATATGTTTAATTACGCCAATGTGTTGGGGAGGTGGAGGTTGAATTTATATGAAATGTAACCATATTTGCATAAAGGGAGAGTGTAAAATTATTTAGAGAAAACCATTCTCAGTAAATCTGACCAGGAATCGAGCCCAGATTTCATCCCCCTGTCACCCCTTTATCGACAGTCAAGGCTGTCACAAGAGGTAGTCATGTAATTGAGGTTTAAAAATCAATGATTTGGGCTTAATAGGATAATATATGGAGGTGTTACACAACCTTATGTTTCAGGAAGGGGAAGAGAAGATAAGACATGTGTTTGAAACAGAATGATTGATGTCTCCATTTCGATTTTCTTTCAATGCAAAGGTCAAATATTTAAAGCTGGTTTTTTTCCAGATACAATAAATTCCCTGTAATTCTGAATTGGGTAATTTTTATTATTATTTTTTTCCATTTTGAAGCTTAATGGTTATTTTGCTATTTCACTTTACTACAGAAAAATTTTAAATTAACTCAATTTAGGATTTGTGTTCTAGTGATCCTACGCAAATCAAATATGGTTGTTTTGTTTTAGTTTTTTTTAATTATTTACTTTTTTATTTCAACCATATTATGATTATGGTATAGATAAAACATATTTTTAACGTGTAGTTAGGTGCATGGAATAGAAATGAAATTTTAAATATTGAACATTCGGGACAGAGAATCAAAACATTGGGGCTAAAATTTAAGAGTCAAAATGGTGAAAACCAGGAATTGTGATATTTATATTAAATTATTACCTCGTTTACCTAACCAATAAAAGGAAGAATGGTGGAAGGCTAGAGGAAGATGGAAGCATTTTACTAAACTGACCCAGCCACAGGCTGGAAACAATGGGTGGTGGTGGTGATGGTGATGGTGATGGTGGTGGTGGTGATGATGATGATGATGATGATGATGATGATGATGATGATGATGATGATGATGATGATGATGGCAGTAGTATGGAGTGAGAATTTCATTAGTTTTCCACAGCAAACAAAAGGGTAGAATCCAATACACAACAGTGACATCTTCATTTCTTATATCTGGTGTGTCTTTTAAAGAGATGAGTAGATAGTATTAAAACTCATCATCATCATCTGTTTTCAGCCTGTGGCCGGGTCAGTTTAGTAAAAGGCCTCCATCTTACTCTCTGTCTTTCCATCATTCTTCCTTCATTAAATGCTTCCATTCTTCTCCTATCCCTTGCACACTTTCTGTTATCTGTAAGGATTTAAACTACAATGTCTCACTCAATTAAGTCCCATGATCAAAATTTGAATCTGTTCTATTTTCAGAAATTTAACTTAGTCACAGAAAATTCCTAATCATTGTAACCCAGAGACAATTAGTAGGGGTGTGTGATGCTTTTTAAAATTCAACTTCTCTTTGAATATTCATTCTCTTTGACTTCAATTTGAAAGGAAATTTTCAGATTCAACAGTTATAAAACTTCACCAAAAAACATTTAGAGTTAAAAAACATATTTATTTTTTAAGTTTTTTTAGTTTATTTCTATCACAAATTAATGTTTGTATAAAAAAATCCAAAATAATTAAATACCATTTTGTGATAACAACATAATGAATCATTTTATTTGAAATATAGAATTTTGTAAATTATATATTTGATACATAAATTTACATTATACCAAGTATATATTTTTTTCGGACATTAACACATTTTTTTTAAAATATTCAAACTTCGATTTGTCTTCAGGAATATATCATACTATTTGATTCGATTTGATTTCAAATTTTAAAATAGACTTTACACACGTATCAAATGGTATTAAATAACATGAATTTGAGAGAGAAAATGTACACTTTCCATAAATCAAACCCATTAACAATATTTTTTACAAAACATTTATTTCAGTTAAATCTGAGGACAAAATAATTTAGCTACTTCAGGTTTAATAAGAGTTTTAAGGTATGAATTAATAAGACTATAAGAGAGGTTAGCTTCAATGATGCCAACTTATGGTAGATGTGAAAGATGTCATGAAAACCTCAAATTATTAATTGAAGAATTTATAGATAAACTCATTTATCTACAGTCATATTTATTTAGTTATTATATTCTAGCTTTAAAGAAAGTAAATTCTTACCTTTCCATTCTATCCAAGAGAGAAATTGACAAAAAAACACATAAATCCATATCTTTTAAAACAATAATAAATCAAAAGAAAAAAGAAGAAAATGTTAGTAAAAGTTATTTTTTCTAAGATAAAAAAACTAATGCACCAAATGAATAGAAGTGTGTAAAAATTGTATTTTCTACTTTAGAAGTTAGTTCATAAATTATGAAAAATGAACATGAGCATGGTATTAATCCTGGATTGTAAATGCTTACCTTTCCAGTCTATCCAAGAGAGAAATTGACAAAAAACAAATACACATCTTTTTTAACAATAATAACAAAGAAAATCAATATAATTTCAAAGATAAAAAAACTTATGTACAAAATGGATATGTATAAAGGTGTGTAAAAATAGTATTTTCTGCTTTAGAAGTATTCGTAAATTTTGAAAAATGACCCCAATCACAGAACTAATCCTGAATAGTTCAGTGGTAGAGCATTGGCACCCTAAGCCATATGTCCCCAGTACGATTCCGGTGTCCATCTGGTGTCTGCTATCTCCATTTTAGAAGCAAACATGCATTTTAACAAGTTATCACTAAAGTCCAGCTGGATCTTTCTCTATATTTTGAATGAGATACAAAATAATCTTGAGAGGGGTGTACAAAGATACTTTATTCAGTTACTGAAATTGAAGCAAAAGTTAAAAGGGAAATTGATTGTGAAAACAAAATTGATGTTACAAAATACTAGTACCAGTACACCAAATGTGTCCCATTTTGATCCAAAAATAAGCTGCACATTTTCCCCAAACAGGGTCTTTCTAAAACTATTAAGAAGTGTATAGCCATGCTCTTAGGCCAGAGGTGGGCAACATATTTTTCACTGTAGTCACAGATGTAGGGAACGAGAAGTGAAATTTGCCACACCATGAAAAAATTGAAAAATTAGGTTGTGCAAGTGAACATTTAAAACGACACACACTGGACATTTACAGGAAATATCAAGTTACAACCAGCACACGCCGGCATGAAAAAGATTATTTATTGTGAGAGTTGACAAACTAAAATTCACCACACTTTTATTGGCAGATTTACCACTTGTGCCAATTGGCGACAGGGTTGCCCACCTCGGTCTTAAACAATATTAAAGGTGTGTGGGTCCACTTTTTCAATCCAGTGAGCCTAAATCGAGTATATTAAATTTTCTTGAAACCAAATAGAGATTTTAATATTTTTTGTTAATTCACAAAAATATTTAGGGATGGAAGGGAATGATATTTTTATATCGGGACAGGAACAGGACAGGAAATGAGTCAAAATAACGGGAACGGGGAAATTATAAAAATGATGCTTTAGATTAGTTATAGATTAAAAATAGATATTGTTTTTATACCAATAGAGTAATACTCGTAAAAACTATGACATTATTAAATATGTATAATACAAATTATATATCATAAAAACATAATATAAATAGGGGTGTGCGAATAGCATTTTATATTGAAACAGATAGCTAAATTTTGAACAAATAATGAATAGTACAAAGCGAATAATTAATTGTAATATATTACATTTATTAGTTAATCTCTTTAGGAAATGGTGTTTTATATTTAACTAGCTATTGGAAGAGTGCAAAAAAAATCTACCCTTCTTAAATGTTCTCTATTTTAACACCTCTTAAAGGCTATCTAGGTTTGAAACACCTTAAATATTCTTTAGGTCTAAAACCCCTTAAAGATTATCTAGGTTTAACACTCCTTAAATATTCTTATTTTATTAAGCCCCCTAAATGTTCTCTAGGTTTGAAACACCTTAAGTGTTTTAAGGTCTAAGACCCCTTAAAGATTATCTAAGTCCTAAGCCCCTTGAATATTATTTTGGTATGAAGCTCCTTGAAACTCCTCTTTGTTTAAAACACCTTTTATGTTCTATAGAGTTGACACCCCTTAAAGGTTCTTTGTTTGATTGATAACAACAGACAGGCTGATGCCCATAAATAGTTTACCTTGGCAAGCTACCCCCCATTTCTATGCCCTAAAAGATGGTAGAGTATAATATAGCTCTGTTCTTCTCTAAATCTTTCAAGCTCTCACTCTTATTGAGCCTAACAAATAACTGTTGATAGAAAGAGCACATTGTCTCACCACAGGCAGTAAAATACACACACCCCTCAGCCCACAGTTTGCTACAGAACAAAGAAGGGAGTACCTGCTGAAACAATAAGCGGGCTTTATTTCCCGCCCTAGAACCCTGCCGGAAAAGGGTCTCTCCCACCTGACTCCTAAGAATGGATAAATTCCCTAAATTCCCCCCCCCTCTTTTTTTCCCCCCCATTTCTGATAAATTGTAAATGTACCCAACCTGAGCTTTGTGTTCAAGTGATCTTGCAGATAGCAAACGTGGTATTTTGTTTAAGTATCTCTTAAACTAAGTTTACACTTTTTTGTGGGTTTTTTTTCAAATTCATATATAGTATAGTTAGAAATAACATATTTTAATGAGATTGAAAAATCGAGGTTAAAATTTAAGAATCAAAATCAAGAATTAAAACCCAAAAGAAAGAAGAACCATGACATATATAATAAGAACCTCACCTTTTAATGCAGAATCTATTCCCTTGAGTCGTCCTAGCATCGACGCTAGTCTAGTCTTAAATTTGGTTTGTTCTTCGGCCAGTTTCTCATCCAGCCGCCGCAAAAATTGCCTTTCTGCTTCGTGCTCCTTCACCTTGATGACATCCGCCATGTGGTCGCTGTGGATTTCCTGCTGCAGCTTCAGCTGTTTCCTCAGCTCCTGGTCGTTTTCTACTTGGAGTTTCAGAATCTGGTGCCCACAACAACAAAAACTATAGGGGTGTGCCGAGTCCACCCTCAGAAATTGTTTTATTGCAAAATTATTTGAAATATGTTGTTTTAATCTGATAAATTAAGTTACCGTATTGGCCAGAAAATAGGCCGCACCCTAAATTTTCAACCACTTTCAAAGAAAAAACAATATTCCCACTTAAATATTATCAGTGTGTATTAAATCATTTATCGGTAGGTGCCTACACTTAAAATTAGGTTACTTAAATATATAAAATCACTTTCAGAGAAAAAAACCCACACTATATACATTTAAAATGATGTAACTTTAAATAAAAATAGGAAGTTATTCATACTCAAAATTAAATCACTTGGGGGGGAAAAAAAGGGTAAGTTATTCATACTAGAAATGAGATCACTTGGAAATTTAAAAATGACACCCTTAAAATGTGATCAGTGAAAAAAAATAGGTTAACAATGAGACACTTTGAGAGGAACAAAAAATTGTTCATCACACACACTAAATTATTATTCTCACAATAGAATAAATGTTGACCAACATACTGAAACAAAATCTGACTCAAAATATTTAAGCTCCCTTTACCGAAAGGATATAAAGCCGATAGAATGCGCTGAAGAAACAAATTTTATTCTGACAGCCATTATGGCTCAAATATTGTACACACAAATAAGATAGTCATTATTCATTTATTTTTAAATAACTTTGCCAACCTTCATGGTTCATCTATTTTTAAATAACTTTGCCAACTGTCATTCATCTATTTTTAAATATTTTTTCCAACTATCAAAGTTCGTCTATTTTTAAAAAGCAGTGGATATTAACTTCAATACATATCGATTTAACAACACGCGTATCTTATAGGTACAAAATTGAATGTGTATTATCTAAGAGTGTGATTATAGACAGCATTAAGAGTTTTATTAGAGCTGTTTCTTGGAAAAAATTGTGGCTTATTTTCGGGCCAATACGGTACTATCACAATTTAAATCCAATCAATTCAGTTGTTTTTTTTCCCACTAAAATTTAAATTTGTAATGTTCATAGTAGTTCAGAATGACAATAATTGATTGTAAGCTAAATATTTTAGCTATCAATATTTTTATTGGCGAAGTTTCATATTTGTTGAAGTCTGGATTTTTTTTTTTCAAAGTGAAGTCGAAGCTGACATTTGTTTCAAACCAAAGACCAAAAGTTTTGAAGCTTCGCACACCCTAAGAAACTTATACAACGTAACATAGGTCAGAAACTTAAATTATTCTTAGTCAAATTATTTGTATAAAGCTAGTAAACAGTTATAATCCACCGCCAACCGCCCAACCCTCCTTCCTCTTTTACATGTGTTTGCCTTTCTAGTTAAACTTTATTATTGACACATAAAGCATATAACTCATGTATAACATACTTTTTTTTGAAACTCTATATTGACGTGTCGAAGTTCCTTCTCCAATTCCATCTGCACCTGAGCATTCACCAGTGCCCTGTCGATCCCCTTACCCGCCTCCTCCAAGGCGACGCGTATCCTGTCCTCACCCACTGTCTGCAAATTAAGCATGTTACCACTTTTATACGTTAAGGGTGAATAAGACACTTTCCTGATCCCCAAGGAAAATATGTGCTTCGATTGCCAATAGTAGTACCTCCTATTCCAAACATAGAAGATGAGGACACATCCATGGACATAGAGGCCTCCAACTTATGAGGTTATTAATGCTAGCAAGTCTGACTGCTCAGTCAGTAATGTGTTATAATTTAGTGAAATGTGGGTTTCCCCTTTCACAGTGGTGAATTAACGGCTGGGGGCTTGGGAATGTGTCTGATCTAGATTTAAGATGATTTATGAGGAGTGTGCTGATATAATCAGTCAGTTAAGAAAGTGCATGTTAATACCTAAAATTACAAATAAAATCTTAGCAAGGAATATTGATTCCTCTAGACTTAAACTATATTACAGGAGTTCATAAAATATAATAAAAATAAAAATACAAAAGAGTATATTCTAATATGTTGGCACTGTAATAGAGATGATTAGAAAATCATTATTCTCAATATAATTTTATTAAATAAAATTTAATTTTGTGTCCCAAATACATATTGAACCCCAAGACCTTTGGCTTAGCGCTATTTTAATTTTACAAAATGACAACGTACTTTTATTATAGCCTTGAATGTTATTAATAATGAACACCAATTTACCTGCAGCTTATGCAATTCTTTTTGATAAAAAAGGATCCTCTGATAAGTATGTAGAACAAAAAGGTCCACTTGGCTGTCTGGTATCCTCAAAGATCTATCTTGGATCCTCACCGAAGGGAATAATATTTCCAACTCTTCCTGAAAGAAATCGATAAATAAAGAAAAATACATTCAAGTTAATTCATGGAGAGTTCATACCCTATCAAAGTTATAGCTCTATATGTAAAAATAATTTACTTCAATAAAGCTAACGATTTCCTCTTTCATCCAACTTATTGTCAGCTTAAAGAGCAAATGTATGTAGCTATTTATTTGCAGAGTCATAACACGGAATTACCTACTTGTTTGAAATGCAGTTCACAGTTTTATCCACTAGGGTTGTGTGAAGTCCCCTTTTTCAATTCAAAGCAAAGTTGAATCTAATACTATGAAATATTCCCAAAATTAATCAACGTTTGGATATTTAAAAAAATTGTTTATGTTGGATTAAAAAATATCATACTTGGCATAGATATGTAAATATAGGTATTAAAATGTAATTTACAAAATGCTATATTTCAAAGGTAATTAATATATTTTGTCTTAAGATAGTAAATTAAGTTATCACAAAATGTAATTTAATTATATTAGTTTTTTTATGTGAACACTAATCTGTGATGGAAAATACAGCAGAAAAGTTTGTAAGTGTCGAATCCATGATTTCAATTAATCAAAGTCGAAGCAAAGTTGAAGTTTTCAAAGCTCACACCCCACTATTATCCACAATCTGCACTTGTATCCAAGTCCATTTGTTGCCCTTAGCCTGCGGTCAAGCGGTTGCATGGTTGCAACGTTAGCCACTGCAGTTTCTTGGGTAGTGATATGACTCCAAATTGGTATGTTTTAGTAATCAGTAAAAAATCGAGCATCAAAGTAAGAGTCCATCTCACCACTAAGATAACACCTAACTTAGGTAGGTCATATATCTCAAACCAGATCATGACACAATTGTCTGTCTTCTACTTTAAAAAACAATGTAAATGAAACCAGTGAAATAATTTTATTATATTTTAAAAACTACAGCAAAGATTAATAATTATTTTAAAATGAAAAAACAAATAAACTGATGTCAATTTTACGCTTGTCAAAGTGGAGCTGACATTCCACGTACCGAGGGGATGTTAGTGTACATGGTTGTGATATCAATAGTGACCAGAAAACAGTTGTATGTTAGTGTACAGGGCCTTGACATCAATAGTGACCAGAAAACAGTTGTATGTTAGTGTACATGGCCGTGATATCAATAGTTACCAGAAAACAGTTGTATGTTAGTGTACATGGCCGTGATATCAATAGTTACCAGAAAACAGTTGTATGTTAGTGTACAGGGCCTTGACATCAATAGTGACCAGAAAACAGTTAGTTGGAAGGTTTTTAATTCTGTGAATTTTGTCCCAGAAGTGTTTTGTACCCTTTATAAATGAGGGGAGTTGTTTTAGAAAGGGCTGTAGGTGTGAATCAACCAGTGATGAAATTTTCTCAGCTCAATTGGAGAGCCGCAACCAGAGATAATCGGACAGCCAGGCGGAGGTCTAATTCTTTGTGGATTTTAGGCAGGAGATAGAGCGTGGGAGTTTGAGGGTTTTGTGGAAAAAGAAGTTGAAATGAGTTAGTGGTGAGATTCTGTAGGGAGCCTTCACGTCGTAGGAACTCTTTAATCTATGAGTTGTGATCTTCAATTGGGTCTTCAGTGGGTGGTCTGTAGGTGGGTGTCCCACATTTTACCTCTATCCCTAAGTGGGCTTTCTAGTACGTCTCCAGAGAATGATATGTCAAACTAAGCATTGCTGTAATATGCGTTGATAGTCCCAACTTGCTGCCTCACCCTGAAATGCTTCCTAGATTCCTCCACCATCTTCCAATACTTGTCAACAATCCTGGACTTCTTCCTCTCGGTTTCCAGCTTGTTGGCAGCTTTTTCGACATTGGTCATGATTCTATCAACGTTGTGGCGGGCAGCTCTAAGGGCAGCCTCTGGGGCATCCAACGATTCGTCATTAAGAAGAGCTTTCATCTTGTTCAAATGGATCCTATTTAGTATCAAACAAATAATATGGGTTATATCATATTAATAAATGGTAACAGCACTAATAATAATCTTTAGCAGATTTTACACCCCTTTCTTATCTTTATTTAACATGAAAGCTACTTTGGTGGTCACATGGACTAATACATCACTCTCACAATAGACTGGACTGTCAATGACTGGAAGATCAGGGTTTGAATCCTGGTCGAATGTACTAAGGGTTGTTTTTCTTAAATGGTTTTCACCTCTACCTTCCCGCAAATGCAGGTATATTTTCTCAAAATTTAAACTCTTATACCTAACAGACAAGTATATTTAGTACAGCCCAAACAGGTAGAGAAATACGGTGCTAAAAATACACAATCTCTTTATCTTTTTTGTTACATTATATTACATATTTTAATTTTTCTGTGATTTTTAACAATTTCCGTTCTACGCTCGTAAGTGATGCGGGCGTGATGTTTTAGTTCGGCAGATGGCATTCATATGGTATAGGTCATACGAGCGGAACTTTACCGTTGCTTTTAATACATCAACTAGTTCCCTAGACAATCGCCGACCACTCTATAGTTTAGTTTAGTTAATTGTGAATCCACTGGTAGTGTTAGTTTTTGTATTTGTTTCATTTCAACGATTTTTATCGATGTTTATAAATATTGATAGGTTGGTTACAATCGACTGCAGCCATTCGTTCATATACTTTGTTGTTTTGTAGCTAGTGTGTATGATACAATAAATATGAATGTGAATCGTGACGTGCTCAAAAATTTTATAGAAGATTCGGGTTCTGAATTAGATGGTACCGATGATGATGCCTCTTATATACTACAAGAAAATTAATCTAATGATGAATCTAGTAAGTAACTATACAGTTTACACAATAAAACTATAACCTATATTTGCACATTCACATTCACAATCTATTATTTTCATCATGCCATCTATTTATGTGCTATTTTCAAGGTACTAGTTATTGTTTGTCTTGTATTTCAGATAATACATAAGAAACTCAAGCAAGAGTATGAGAAAGGAATAGGCCTACAACTTCCACTAAAAGCAACAATGATTGGTCTGAAAGTGAAACTCAGAAACCTGAAGACCTGGTTTGTGAGTCAAGCTCTGCTATCTCTGTACCACTAGATGACAACTGTACAGAGTTTAACTTTTTTTTTTATATATAACATGATAAAAACAATTAGAAAAGAAACTAAGCGATATGCAGCTTCACGAATTGCTTTTATGAGAAGGCAAGGAAAAATTGAATGATGGAAAACAGTAAAATTGGGTGATTTATTTTAGTTTTTTGCTATTGTTCTGCACATGTCCATATTGAAATTACCAGATATCAATGACAACTGGTCAACAGATATATTTCTTGGGACCCTTTTTCAAGGAAACTGCTGCCTCATGATAGGTTCAAGGAAATACTTTCCATGCTTCACTTGAACGACAATGCTCATTACATAAAACTAGGTGAAGATGGACATGATCCTATCTATAAAATCTGTTGATTTTTTTTTAACTTTTTTTTTTTGTCAAANGTTAAAGTTTTTAACCATATTCGAATCTCACTGTAGATGTAGGTGTATGTCCTTTTAGAGGCCATGTGGGATTTCGTATTTACATGAAAAATAAGCTAAATAAATATGGCATAGAACTGTTTATCGGTATACTGTCTGAGGCAGCTACAGACTATGTCCTAAACTGTGATGTTTACATGGGAGCTTTGGGTAACAAGGACAATACTATCCAGGGAATATTTGAAAGACAATGCAGTAATTATTTTGGCAAGAGTCACTGCATAGATATGGATCAATTTTATAGATTATCATACTCTAGTAAATTATGATTTTAATGCTCTGTGTTAATTATATCAATCTAATCTACATTTATTCTTTGTGTTTTTTTTATTTTATGTTTTTTCATTGATTACAAAATCTTATGATTTTTATAATTATGTTTTACAAATAAAAAAAATTTCAAAGTCTGAAAAATGGGTAAGAAATCAATAAATATTTTTGGAAAATTTAGTATGTCAGATTGATTTTTGAATATATAATTTAAAAGAACAAGTTTCAAGCTTTAATTTCATATATTATACTCATATGTAGGAATGAGAATAGCTTTAATTTCATGTATTATACTCATATGTAGGGATGAGAATAAATTATGTTCCAATTTTTTGAAAAAAAGTTAAAAACGCCAGTTAGTTGAATTAAACCGTAAATACAAGCCTTAGATTGGAAAGTGTTAAAAAAAACTTGTAAACATTTCCATTTGCTGAGAAAGGACCTAAAGCTTTAGGTTTTTAGAATCAGAGTTTAAGTTTTTCCATAATATATGGCATGCAATGTTTATTAATACAGTAGATCATATTTAGACTATCAGTGGATTCCGTTATCACATAGAGCAGCTTACTTACTAGCAGCTTAATTATATTTATGAATGAGATAAAGTGCATTGAGAAAAAACTGTTTGTAATAAATTAAAGCTGGGCCGATCAGCTATTTTGCCGACTAGGCCGATCACCGATGCAGATTATTTTTGTTTTCAATTTTAATAAGTGTATAAAGTAAAATGACCCTTAAAGCAAAAAAAAGTTACTTTTACTAGTTTTATAATGTCCAATATAGGTTTGTTTTAATAACATTTAAATAGAAACTTTTAAAATGTAAAGGTTGTTTAATTATTATTTTATATTGTTATTGTTAAGACAAGTGAACCTGTCACTAAACAAAGACAAATCATATTAATAAATATCAAATTAAAATATAATGTTCATGAAAAAAATAATCAATCACACAAATTTCTGTACACAAGGAGAATACACGATTTTTATTTAAATTAAACACAGACTTATATACCGGTACATGTTAGATAATTAAAATATGATTTCACATTTATGATTAAGTAGGCCTAATGACCCTTTCATTTGACAAAAACAAATCATAATCAGCAAATTTAAATATAATTTTAATGATAAAAAATAATCAAGGCACACATATTTTTGTACACAAGGAGAATAGGCCTACATATATTTTGTTTTTAGATGAAATAGGAATTTTTACATCCAATGTCTATTAAAATATGGCTTCAATATTAAACAATTTTTAACAATCGTAATATTTTTGTGAATTGTGAATTAGATATATCATAACGTAGGTTTTTGTGATTCTACAAAGCATTCCATCATAATTTAACTACAAAATATTAATATCGTATAGAAATAAGTAGTTGCTTAAAAAAAGTATAATAAAATACCTTTAGAAAATCAAATGAACGATGAACTGGTCAAAATGAACGTATCATTGAACTGAACCAGATACAATGAATCGTTCATTTAAAAGAACGATTTTGCCCATCTATACTTCAATATGATCAAATAAATAATAAATAACATAGTGTGCAACGAAAGTTATTTTTCATGGGGTTTTTTTTTGAAGAAATACTATAAAACTTATTTTAATTTACTTTTAACTAATAAAGAAAATGTAAAATTTAAATAGTAATATATATTAATTCAATTCATATTGAAATATGAGCTAAACAAATTCCCCGCCAGTGGAAAGTTTTGTACTTGCATTAAAAGAAAACCGGTTTCCATTTAAAATAAAATGTGCACATGTACGAGATTATTACGTCCGATGTTTCATTTTTTGGGCATCTTTAACAAATCGAAGTAAAACAACACCAATCTGCTAATATTTTATTTTATGATTATTAGATTTGTTACTTGTGAGTATTTTTATTTCTAATAACGTGCATAAATAGGAAAAAGACCCATGATAAATATATTTATTTTGATATATTTTGTTTGGAATGTTGTATGTGCTGTTTATTTCAAACCTAAGTTGCTAAGAACAAGCTAATTATACAAAGATCACATACGAGAGAGTGGGGATAAAATATTATTTTTTTAGGACTTAGAATATACCCACACATTTAGAATAATCGGCATAAATAATCGGAGATTCAAACACTTAACATCAGAATCGCCGGTTATGCGATAATCGGCTGATGATCAGATTAATAATCGGCATCGGCCCAGCGCTATAATAAATAAAATGATAGAAAAGTAGGAAAATAATAGAGCACAAATAAAAGTAAAAACCTTAATACATATTTACACACACTTCAATATTTCAATGCTATTATAGCATCTTTTTCAGGCAGTGGCGGTTACCACCACCACCACCACCACCACCACCACCACCACTACTACTACTACTAATAATACTACTATCTGAGAAATATGTTATAATTGCATTGAAATAGTACTAGTAGTAGTCTCACTACTACTATTGTCTGAGAAAGATACTATAATAGCTTTGAAATATTGAAGTGTGTGTAAATATGTGTTAGTGTGTTTACTTTTATTTGTGCTCTATTATTTTCCTATTATTCTGTCATTATATTTATTACAAATTATCTAAGTAATTAGTGTTTATCTATTTTCCCCCCTACCCCTACTATTATTTTTGACCATTAGGCCTTACTATTTCAAACTAGGTAAGTTTATTTCACAAAAAAAAAAGTATATGAAAAATTTAAAATACTATTTTGTGTTAGAAATGGGGGGAGAGGGTTATATGACATGCAATCTCTTAACCGGCTGATTTTATCAGCAAACTTATAAACTAGTGTTGGGATTCAACAATATGTGGAACAGAGTGTACACTCAAAATTAAGAATGTGGAGCTACACAAGTGCATAGAGTAAACTAGGAATAGTTGCAACCTAGGACGGAAGCCTAGCTTACGATTACATTCCTAGTCTTGAGACAATTCCTTCTGTACTGATCATGTAAATTCCAGTTAGAGATGAAGGGCCGGTTCATGACCCGGAGTTCATCCAGGGACAAACTGACAGACTAGCAGGACAAGTTGTGTCCGGTATTTCAGAGGATGTTGTCAAACTTAAGACCTATGCATGGTCCAAGAATATTGTAGAGTTAGGGTAGTTTACCCAGGAACAGATACCATGTATCAAGTATCATCTTTTGTACATAAATGTATATTTTATATTCCATGTTATTAGACTAGTTAGTTATAAAATAGTAAACATCTCTCATATTATTTAAATTGTGTGTGTGTGCACATGTGCATGCGTGCATGTGTGTGCACTCTCATCCTCTATGTACAGGTGACCAGTCATAACACTAGCTTAAGCCTAGAACAGACACAGCACCAAACTTTTTTTTTACATCCATTACTGTTTTCAGCCTGTGTCTTGGGTAAGTTTTTTATTCAATCCATATATTTTCCACTACTGGCTGGCTAGGCCTGTCGTAGCTTCATATGATTTATAATCTAACTTAAGACTAGGACAGGCCCAACATCCAGTCCCCGGTCATTAATTTATCACTGTGAAAGGGTAAACCCACATGTCACCAATGATAAATTTTTCGGCCATGCCGGGAATCGAACCCGGGACCCGTAGCTCAGTATACAAACACGCTAGTGACTGAGCTAAGGACAACACCCAACTCCTGGTTGTTTGTAAATAGATGTGAAACAGGAAGCCCACATTTACCCAACTAGGCACCTATAAATTTTTTAACTCAAGAGGAAGACCCAGTAGCAAATTTGCTAAAGAATCCGACAAGAGAATCTTATTCAAAATTATAAAGTACACAGAGGAAAAGAATATGCTACTAATACTTACGTTGCTTCGTTTGCCTTTTCTTCAGCATCCTTCAAGAACTTATCTCTGTTTTCAGTTTTAATTTTCAAGGTAGCCCAAGTGTTTGAATCCAACTTTTCTATAGAAGTTTCGACGATTTTGAAAATGTCATTGTTGTAATCTAGAAACACATTATAAAACAATGAAATTTTATCTTAAAAGTTATGCTATTACCAAAATCTTAATTTATATTTAGAAGTGGTCAGAGAGAAATTAGGAACAATAAGATGGACAAAATCTAGAAACACATTATAAAACAATGAAATTTTATCTTAAAAGTTATGCTATTACCAAAATCTTAATTTATATTTAGAAGTGGTCAGAGAGAAATTAGGAACAAATAAGATGGACAAAATTACTTTCTCGATTAAATTAAAAGTATAGGTTGACCGTTTACACAGGTGTCATTGGACAAGGAGTAGAGGTGAGCAAAATCCAATTTTCAATTTGAAGTTAACCCAAATCTTAAATATTCCAGAAGCCAACTAGAAATTTGAATATTTTATTGTTAATAATAATTGTTTTAAAGAGTGAAGAAATAATATAATGTTGATATTTATTAGAGGTTTACCGATATAGTAAAACCAATCACTGATACCGATTACTGATTTTTTTTTAATAATTGTTCATACTATGATTATTTACACCTATTAATCCTGATTATCGATTATTTATTAATAACTATTGGTAAATAGGCTTAAGAGAAAGATAACAGTTAATGTAACTAATACAAAAAGATTTTATTTAAAAATCAACAGTTAAAGCTTTGATAATCCTAATTTTTGATTAATTGTTGCATAACCGCCTAATCGGTGATTAATCTTTAAATAACCTGTGAAAGTTGGAACTATATTGTTAGTTTTATCAATGATATGAACTTAAATTTCTTTATCTGGTTATGTGCATAGCCCATAACTCAGCTGCAGTGTGTATATAAGTGTTTTTTGCGATTTTGATCACTATCTAAACTCCTACATAGAGATTTTGCTTTAAATTTTATTTTTAAAAAAATGATTAATCTGCATAATAACTGCCGATTATGATTAATTGCCGATCCACTAATAATTGCCCAATTACAATTCAACAGTATCCGCATTGGTACACCCCTAAAATTTATAGAGATTTATGCACTAAAATCACTTAGAAAATATTCTAGAGGCCAACTAAAAATTTGAATATTTTTTGTTAATAATTGTTTTAAAGAGTGAAGAAAAAAATACATTGGTGATATTTATATTTGTTGTAAAATAGTACATAATTTTCCACCTAAGCTGAAAAATGTTTTATCATCTTCATAACAAGCAATTCATTTTTTTTATACTAATATTAATATGGAATTACATAACAGCTCTGAATGACAATAAATGAAAATACATTCAAACGAAGTCAAAACCGATATATTTTTCAAAGACGTGTCAAAGAAAGCGTTTTGTAAATAAAGCTGTTTTGTAAAGAAAATCGACTATTGCCAAATTAATGGATATTGTAAAGAACAGAACTCTAAAGGTGGGGATGTAAAATTTGATACAGATTTTTTTTTTAATGGAGCACTAGGCAAACTCATAGTTTAAATTAGGATGGATAGCCATCACATTTACCTGAGTTATACTGAAGTAGAAATTGTTTCGATAAGACTAGAAATGGGTCAAATCCTATATTTCTCGAATCCAAATCTTACATTTTCATTAAGAGTCCAAAATTCAAATTCTAATCCTCCAATATTCAAAAATGTACAGCTTTGATTAAAGTGAACAAATTTCCAATTTAATTTTAAAAAGTTGTTGTTTAGGACTTGGTGACATCGAAAAATGATATTTTGTTCATCGTATCTATTACGTAATTTAAACAGCAAAGAGAACATTTTATTTTAGTAAATTAATAGTACAATTTTGTCCTTTTTATGATTTTTGTTACTCTTCCAATTACATAGGGCTATCTAATTCCTTTTTACCAGTTGCTTAAAATTGTTATTTTAAGTCACGTTCTTTATAAGAGATACTTTTTTTGAGATTTTTACAGTTCTGGAATTTCTCAAAAAAAGATAGAATCAAAGGAATTTAAGGATTTGAGCATCCCATCACTAGATAAAAACCCTAATAAACATAAAAATACATTCTTATAAACACAAACTTTCACTACCACAGGAAGAGTATTCAGGTTAAGTGATTAACATTTACCCCAGCTTCAATTAGATAAATGTGTTTGTTGGTTACCCCTCCTAATTTAAACCATAAAATAAGTTTAGCAAACACTGTATGGAGGAAGGTAAAATTGTAAATACATAGAAATAGGAAGATACTACTTACTTACTCTATGGCATTAGACTCTCGAAAGTTCGTAAACGAGTCCAAGTATAAATACCATTTTTCCGATACTAGAAAAAAGTAATGCTACTATTCTTCAGATAATAGAAATGAATTAACACTTTTCTTTCTATGCCACATCCCTATTCTACACACCTCTAATCAATACTTATGAGTAATTAATATTTACTAATTATTATTTACCTTCTAAAAAGCATGTTGCTCTATCAAAGGCTTCCACTGCCTTTGCGGCAGCTCCCACAATTTTCTCTTCAAGTAGAGCCAACTTTTTAGGATGAGTTTCGGGGAGTGAATTTGCATCTCCTACGTTTTCAACCACAGGCTTATCAGACTGAACTGAAAATATACAATTTTATTAATCATCATGATACTAGAAAGTTGAAACAAAACATATTAAATACAGGGTCACTCAAAAAGTTAAGTTAACAAAATGGGTGTTACCTGTTCAAAAATAATAACATCTACTTTGCCTAATCATACAACACTTCTTTTAGTCTTGGCCAAAGTAAAATAAATTCAACTGTTTAAGCAATCGCAGGTTGTTTTCAATATTTCTTGAAGTAATTTATAAAAAAAAGTATCAATGAAATTAAAAATAATGTAATATGGTAGAGTAGATTATAAGTAACTATCTTTCAAGGATGGCTTTCTTTCCTATTATCTACATTAGATTAATTTGTTTATTTACACTATTTTCATAAATTTCTTGGTAATTCTTTTTAAATAATTTATTTAAATTAAAATATGTGAAAATGACTTTAGAGAAATGTTTGGGATAACGTTATCTAATAAAAAACATTAGAATAAACTAGACAAAAAAGTTCAATTTTTAGTTATATGTAACCAAATTTTCTAGAAAAAAATACTTGTATTTTATACCATTTCAATATGCAGAGCCAATTTTTAAGATTTTAAATAAATTTATGTATTTATTTGAGGTATTAACGTGCACTTTCTGAACTGACTTATTATATCAGCACAGGACTTATTTAAAACTAACTTAAATCTAGACCAGACACAACACCCAATCCTCGGCCGTTAATTCATTACTGTGAAAGGGTAAACCCACATTTCACTAATGATAAATCTAGAGATCATGACATAAATCAAGCCCAGGACTCTTAGCTCAGTAGACAACCCATGCTACCAAATGAGCTAAGGTGTTGGACAACTTTTAATAAATGATATTTATAAAAATCAAGCTAGGTTTTTAATATACCTAGATCACTAAAATAATATTTGTATAATTTATTCTAATCATTTTTACTAATGTATCTGAATTTAGTGATAGGAAAAATATATTTCTAACAAAACTAAATATAGGGTGTTATTTGTTTGTAAATAAAATCTTACCTATTTCAATCTCGTCAGGTTGTTTAGTATCAGACACACGAATTTCAGTCCAATTAGTTTCGGGAACTTCAGATTCCTTATCAGCAAGACTTGCAAAGGCAGATCTTGGGGCTAAAAGCGAAAGTGTTAGCAACACAATGGCCAGGTTAAATTGTTATGTTCAAATCAAACAACATAACTATAAGGTTGTTAAGTAACACGGTTATACAACACCACAAAGAAATAAGAAGAAACAAAATGTTAGTTAAAAAACAGTGCCATGCAAAATTTTGATCAGTCATTTGAGTCCCAAGGCTGTGAGACCTTATAAACTGAGAAATTAACTATACAACACCTTTTTTTTTGCACCGTATCTTACTACCCGTTCTGATTGTACGCTTAAGTACTAATCACACTAATAGATTAGGAATTGGGAAGGTTGCATTTAGAGGAAGTGAGCCCACATTTGTGTGGAGAGTGGAAAACCATTTAGAAGAAACCACACCCAGTTCACCTGAGCGATATTCGAACCTCAATCTCCCTGTGCTCAGCAGTCTAGCTCAACATGAAGCTAGCGTGTTAGGCAACACCCCTGACAGGTAACACCTATGTTCCAGACAAAATAAATTTATTAAGAAAAAAAAAATTTAGTACCACTTCTTACTACCCCTTTGGGTTACACACTTATGTACTAATTATGCCAATGAGCGAGAGATGAAAAAGGCCAAATTTAGAGGAAGTGCACCCACATTTGTGTGGAGAGAATGCAGGGAAACCATTTCGGAAAAAATCACCCTCCCTACACCCGACCAAGATCGAACCAGTATCCCTCCATCATTGTCAGTCCATTCCACTGCAAGAGCAGAGCCATAAGCCATGCGGCCACCGAAGTAGATATTTAGTTGATTAATGTTTAGTTTATCTTTAAGGAAAACCTCTTTTTGCTTGTTGGGCTATATATATTTTTTTTAATAACCGCATCTTACTTCCTGTTCAGGTTAAACACATATATGATAATTACTCTAATAGAGTTAGGATGAGAAAAGAAGCATTTTAGATGTAATATACCAACATTTGTGTAGAAGGCGAGTGAAAAACCATTTAGGAAAAACCACCCTCAGTAGACTCAACCTGGATTCAAACTCCAATTTCCCCATCATCAGTAGGCGAGTCCAAAGTGAGAATGTCGCCTTAGACCATTTGGACACTGAAGCGGGTTATCTTTGGTTACATAATGGAAGAAAGGTCCAGAAAAAAGGGAGAGAAACACAATATAGCTTTGACAATGAAAAGAAGAACACAATTCACACTTTACAAGCGATTCAGTCTAGAAGTGGTCACAACTGAGAGATAATTTACCAATTTTTTTTGCAAACATTGGTTGAAAGTCAATAATGTTAGCCTATGTGGTAAATTATTTTCCTTTTAATGCCATATCATTAATTTTACACCCACCCATCCATCCATCACTGTTTCCAGCCTGTGGCCTGGGTCAGTTTTTTATTCAAGCCATTCATTTTACACTACAGGCTTGCTAGGTCTGTTGTAGCTTCATAAGCCTAGGACTGGTCCAACATTCAATTCTCAACCATTAATTTATCAATGTGAAAGGGTAAACCCATATTTTATCAATGATAAATTTTCGACCATGCCGGGAATCGAACCCGTGACCCTTAGCTCAATAGGCAGACACACTAACGACAGAGCTATTGCAGACACACTAACGACAGAGCTATTGCAGACACACTAACGACAGAGCTATTACAAAAGTGTTATCAATAGCTTCTAATAATTCTTCCCTAAGGATCAGTGTATGGTTGGCTTTATAGTGATTAGTAAAACTATTAAATAATAAAATGATTAATAATTAATAAAAATAGCATGTATTTTCTTATCCGGTTATGGTAGCATGAGATAAATGGTGGGATTAATAATGAAATAAAACGTATTATATTCACTGTTTTATATTTTTATAACCATATACGAAAATATATAACATAAATAAATGTTTTTTAATAACTTAGAAAAAATTCATGATACAAAAGAATAATGTCAAAATATAAAATCAATTTTTTTTAATACCATGAATACCAAGTTGTTAACACATCATCAACTTTCAATGTAGTTCTGTCGGTGTGCCACCTTTGTTTTTTTAAGAAATGGGAACTTTCTACAAGCTATCATGATAAAATCATTTTTAAATAAACTACAAAAACGCTACTTACAAAAGAAAAGAAACATCCAAATGGTTATTTTCATAGCCAAAATTTAATAACGTCAAATATACTTTTGCATAGTTAATTAACATACTGAACACTAGTGATAAAACCATGTGTGTGTGCATAAAGTGATAACATACTGAACACTAGTGATAAAACCATGTGTGTGCGCATAAAGTGATAACATATGGTATCCCAGCTCATGTGGTTTAGCAAAGGGAGACGTATGAGAGTTTAGCTAGAAACTTTTCATAGCTGTCAGTTACCACCACTCTTACACTGGATAGCCTATACATTGTTATCACTGGACAAAGCAGTATCAGCTGTCTCTTCAGGTACCTGTACCTTCGTCCATTATATTAAGTAGTATTTTGGTAACTTCTCACGTTTGAGGTTTGTTTGCGATTGTGAATTTTATAAAGGAATGAAAGTTGTGGACAAATCAAGTAGTATGCTCACTTTGTCAATTCTCAATTAATTCAGGGGACCAGCAAACTAAATTGCGTGTGAGAATGTCCGGACATTACCCTAACTAAGTTTAAAAAAAATACTTTGTCTGGACTCCTGTGATAAAGTGTATCATAACTATTTTAACCTATTTATTGATTTACTTCCACATTTTTGGACATTTGTGGCCCAGATGTTTGAATACTGATATGTAGGAAGCAATTACTTATTATTAATTGTTGTTGTTGTTGTTGTTGTAATTGTTATTATTATTATTATTATTATTATTATTATTTCCTAAGCATTTAATCATTTTTTCCTACTACACAAATGTGGATACCATTTCCTTTAAATGCTTCATCATCCAGATACCATCTGCCCGGATGAGTAATAAGATGCAATGCAAGTAGGAACAAACTAAAAAATAAATATATTAGCCTTTAAAAACAACATAAAAATAATATTATATCAAAATATAGTTACATATAAAATCTGTTTTCTTATCTTCATCAATTGGATCACAAACGTCTGTAGAAACTTCGATTTCCTCTGTCTCTTCATCAACCCCAAAAATGAGTTCTAGAAACCTATGATAAAAAATAAAGAATACTTTTATTAGAAATAAACTGACATAGAATTTGTACAAGTAAGACTTTATTTTCATTCGAAGTTCTCAAAGTTACGGGCGAATTTGTCTTTTGAGAAGTTGCTAGTAAGCGTTTGTTAAGAAACAATATTTTCAACATTACATTTACTTTTTGAGGTATTTCACTACACATATTTGGAAGAAGGTACAAAAAGGTGTATAGAAAACATATATAAAGTTTCCTCTTTTAGAAAGTTGCATTGCGAGTTTCACACTCACTCCTGATGAGTTCCAGTATAATGAAACCATGGTCAGTGGACCGACGGAAACGATAGATTTTCTTCAAGCAGCAGCCGTTACCTCTTTGTCCAGTGGCAGCAACGTTAAGTGTGAACTGTGTTCTTCTTTTAATTGTATAAGTCATCTTGTGGTTGATTTCCTTTAATGTTTTCTCTTCACCTTTCTTGTACCATCTTCCAAATCATCATCAAGTGTTTCCAGCCTATGGCCGGGTCAGTTTAGGATCTAGTAAGTTATATTGTTATTGTATTATCTTAGCGAGATTATTTTTAAGCTGACCCAACTAGGTATATTTAAAAATTAATTACAGGTTGTCTTATCAAGACAAGATAGTATTTAGAGTTTCACTGGGATAGTTCTGAACAAAACTATAACATAGATTTTTTATTTTCATTGCATGTCAGTGATGTACTCATTTTAGTTAAAAGACTGTTTCCATTTGAATATAGAATTTTGTCTTGCTACCTGCTAGATAGTTTTTTTAGATCCATTACTGTTTCCAGCCTGTGGTCTGGGTTAATTTTTAGTCCAAGACATATATTTTCCACTATCGGCTTAGTAGGCCTGTTATAGCTTCATAGGTATGCCTTATAATCAACCTTAAGACTAGGACAGGCACAACATCCAGTCTCCAGCCATTAATTTATCACTGTGAAAGGGTAAACCCACATTTCACTAATGATAAATTTTTCAGCCATGCTAGAAATCGAACTCGGGACCTTTGGCTCAGTAGACAGACAAGCTACCAAATGAGCTAAGGTGTCAGATTAATAGATAGTTAAATTTATGTATTGTTACTAAGGAAATTAGCCCCTACTTAAAAAATGCTATGAATAAGTAATAAAGTTGAAAACAGCTCTACGTTATATTCATTAAATTGTCAAAACAAACAGAAAATACATTTTGACAACCCAAAATCAAATACAATTATTGTATATTTTTTTATCTTTCATCAACAAGAAAGGCTTAAGCTTTAAATCTATGTGAAATTTTAAAAATACTAAAGTAAGTTTACCTCCTTTTAATTGATTTCAACAAATTTTCCAATTGCAGCTGATAACTCTGTTCTTCTTGAAAGATGCTCTTGAAGAACTCGTCCGAGTAAGGCACATTTTCCCCAAGCCATTCACGAAAGTCTGGATCGTACTTGGCATAAGCGATTCCGCCACCAAAGATTAGCGTCAGTGTGCCGATTGTGTATACAAAGCCTGTACCACCCCCACCTCCAGTGTTTTGTTTGCCACTCTTACTGAAATAAAAATATACACTTTAGTTTAGCCCTTTTTTTAAAACTTATTTTTAAATTAAACTCTAAACCATTTTTTTAGCACTGTGTATTACTACCCATTCAGGTTATACGTCCTTTAAACAGTTCCCCCAACCCCCAATTACGATATATTTTAACAATAACTTGAGATGGGTCAGATCCACTTTTACTTGACTCTGAATCTCAAGTCCAAGAGGCATATTCCTGAGTATATTCTTTGGCATCTCGAGTGCTTCACCCCTCAAGTTTACCATTTGGTATTTTCCAACTTTTTGAAACCAAAATCATACAAATTGAACTCAAGTGGTAGGCCTATGTCTCAAGGGGGTCTACCTAGTCGAAATGTATTATCTTGAAGGATTTTTAACCAAGATGGCACATGGTTTATTAGATTGATTCGCAATTCAAGAGCTAAAAAAAGAGATAACTGCAGTAAATGAGCTGCTCATATGAATTAATAATGTGAGGGTTAATGTTAGTGTCGACACATTTGCTAGTAGGGAAAAGTATTATTCAAACTCTTTACGAGACCAAATAGGTGTGGTTCTGATAACTTATTTAATAGAAAAACTAGTAAAAGACGATATGGCAAAATCATCTCGATCAGCTACACTGTGTGCGAAGCCCACTTTTTTCAATTCGAAGCAAACTTTCGAATGCATGAAATATTCTAATGCCAAATTTTAGTTTTAATATTTCTTTGCTAGTTGTTTTGTGCTTTAAGAAATATTATACTGTCTTAAATTAATGGTCTGGGGTCTGATTGTTAAGTATTTCCTATAATTATGTTGAATTGAACAAGCAGCAATCAGTATTAGAGCAAAAAAAATTCTAATTTAAAATTTTGAAGAAAGAAAACACATTTTTATTTAATTTTTTAAGCACGAATTCATCATTTTCTCAAATCCTCAAAAAGAATATGAGGGTCCCATCACTTTTTTTTATTCAATCTTGAACCTAAAATCTTTTCACATTCTTGGTCAGACTTAGGCCTGTTTTAAGACTTGAAGAACCTATTGCCAATAGACCTTTATTGGTGTTTTGCTTACCCTGATGGCGGGCATGAAGAACCGCTAGTGTAGTATCTCGCCTGTTGTTTAGGTACATACAGAAATAATCTGGAAGTGGAGTACCTAGACTGTTGTTTTTCAAAATAGTAGAGGCCTAATCTGGAAGATCCATATCGTGATGTCTATAAACAAAAGAATACTTCAAAGTGTACTGTACATAATGTCTTAAAGACATTTTAGTTACAATTTTGTGGTAATTAAGACACAAAAGAAAAGGTATTGTTTAAAAATAGTTTAGGGTAGTAATACTCGGTGTTAAAAAAAAAGTTTAGGCCAACATGTAAAAAATGCCGACGACGTAGTTAAAGCTCTAAGTAAATAACATTCATCTCCTCCGCCTTATTTTTCAATCTTGCTAGTAGACATGATTCCCTAAATATTGTTTTCAAGACTCTTCCTCACTATCTCTTCTCATCACATGTGGATTTAATAATAAGTGTAAATAGATGTGTGCTCTCCCAATCTAACATGTGACCTTATAGTCAAGAGATGTCTTAATGTAGTCTGCCTTTCAGTCCCTTTTAAACATCAGGAGCTAGCTACCCTCTGGCATGGCATGCAGTATGCTAGGGGTTCCATTCCTACCTTTTAAAAGCACAATTCTTATATACAACACTTTGCATTAAACCGAAGAGTAAGTGGCCAGCTCCATTAGTCTAACCAGTGTACCAACCAATCAAGGATTTTTTTGTATTCCCCCCTCCAACCTTTTTCCTTTCCACTTGATGGGCTGGGCGGTCTAAGCCCCTTAGTTCCACAGCAATGGAGCACAGGTATTCCATAAATTATTCTGTCAGTATTTGGTCCAAACCCTAAGACCCTTGTTATTCTTACAAGAACATCAGTCATAATAATGAAGTGGCTGTAACCAAGCATCTAATTTTGGTAGTAAATTTATGGCACACAACCCTATCTCTTCCAATTTTCTTGGCTGACATTAAACATTTGTATGTTTAGACAAACTAGTTTACCTACCTTTGATAACGCACAATATGGGTTTTTAGATGCAATAATTCGTAACATGTTTAGGTGTCTCAGCAGCAGCCAATCTATGGAGAAAAAGTGAATACCGGGAAATAAACAAATTTAGAGATCAAAACTTAATATGCCTGAGTGCGTCATGGAGTAAGAAAGAATATAGCACGGATCACTATATTCTAGAAAAAATACTTATTTAAGGACACAATGAGGACAATTTCAAAATATCTTCAGTACGAATACTAAAGCAGCAGCCATTTTGGTAGCATGGAGCTTTTGTCCAAGCTACGAAGATTGCCAGCAGTAATACCATAGAGAAATTTTTAGATAATGTGTAAAATATCAACGTAATTAAATATTGGTAAATGTTGATCTGCTATTTATCGTAGAGATAGCTATAAAAAGTCTTATTTGCCAAAATTACAACTGAAATTGTTCCGCTTAAGTAATGCTTAGTACCATCAGTGATCACAATAGCAATCGAGTAGAACCTAACTTTTGCTATATTTTGATAAAGCTCATAAGTAAACATTTCGCTCATATGGCTGTGGCACTAATTCTGTTTCTGACCCATTCTGACCGGTAAGAAAACATCCTGAACATAGACAATCTTGAAAATATAATTGAGATTATAAAATAAAAAATGCATTTCTGAAACATTTAAAATGTTTGGAAGAATTTTCAACGGTAAGTTTTTTTTTTTTCTTTTAGCAAAATACAAGATATAAATCAATACCAATGCATATAGCTACTTAGGTTTGATAAAAGTTTTATTCGTGCTTAAGCCCGAATAAAACTTTTATCAAAGTGGTTCAAGGAGACAAGCCTTTTTAAATAGTTTACCCACTGTAAGAACTCTTCCCTAGTTATTTCTTAACCCTATGCTTGCGTATCTGAAACACACTGGGGGTGCCATAGACATTTTTTTATTGTATGTGCCTTTTCCATAATTGTTGGTAATTGACTCTCAAGCCATTTTGCCCTTTTTATTTTTAAACACCCTAGTTCATTTTCTCTTGCCCCCACTACCATCATATTTTCCATATATAATATTCCTTTATATTATTTTCAATAGCCTCTATGGTCTGCTTATTCCTTCCCAACTAGCACCTATTATCAAGAGCTTATATTTTGAAGTAACAACCTCGATCATCTGTAAACTAAGCTGTTTTTGTTTCAGTGTTGAAAGTGGCTCCACAAATAAACTCTAGTCTACTTCATTACATGTCAGTTCCAGTATCAACAACTTCGAATTTTATACGCCCACAGAGCCTGATCAAATGCTTAGGCCTAAATGTTAAACAAATCTGCACATCTGTATCAAATTCCCCTCTTCTAAGGTAGGCTGTTATACCTGATGTATTTTTAATAAATGTTTATCTTACTAGGTATGTTCTAGTGTACCTATAGGCCTAGGCTTATATATATTTTTAATGTTTAAGGCCATATAGTTATGCCCAGCAAGCCAAAAGAGTAGGGGATGGTACAAGGCTGCAATGATTTAAAAATAAAAATATTATTTATTTGTATAGGCCTAGTTTGTGACACATCAGTTGTGAAAGCAACTGCAGTACAAATTGTATTTTTCCCGTGTGACATTCTCTATCGTTGTGGTCAAATAAGTGTGACCAAGTTGTTTTTAAACACAATCTGGGCACAAACCAGTTGTGTCTAGGACCAGCGTAAGATCCTAGTAGTAGGGGGAATATGGTAGAGGGGAAGCAGGCAATGATAACATAGTTTGTGCAAAAAAATGTGTGTGTGCATTTCAGCACCGCATCTTACTACCCATTCTAATTAAACACTTCGCACACTATATATATATACATAATTAATTACATGATCCAAAGAGCTTGATTTCACTTATAGTATCATAGGTTATATAATAATGAAATTTTAAATTCTTAATTTAGTTTGTGTCTTAAAAAAGATAATTAGGTAGTTGTTCACTTTACCAATTTCTCCTCATTACTCATTCTCAAGAAATCCATTCTTTTCATGTAAAGGTGACAAATCCTTTTCACCAATATATTTTTATTAAATTACTGGATCAGAATGTTAGTGCCTAGTTGCAACTAAATAAATAAAAGGTTCTGTAATCAAGCTTTTAGTAGCTAGGTAGCATATTTGAAAAACATCACACTCTAGTTTCAAGTTTAATTTATTTAAAAGCTGCATTGATGGCTGTATTGTCTAAGGTGTCATTCTTGCAATATACTGGATTGTCGATGACTGATAGATTGGGGTTCAAAACACGTTTAGGTGTACTGGGGGCTGTTTTTTACTAAATGGTTTTTCACTCCCCCCCCCATGCAATTGCAAGTACACTTCCTCCTAAATTCATTCTTACTCATCTTTGATCCGTTAGTGTGCCGTACTGTAATTAGTAGGTCTATATGGAGGATTATTTTAACCCTAACAGGTAGGATGCAGTGCTAAAAAAAATTAACTACTGCCATTCCCGCCCCCCTTTGTTTTCCAACACACACAAACACACATTGATGGGTATGACCCAAAAACACCTCTGATTTTAAGAATTATATGAGGTCCGGAGAATGCCTATACTTTTATAATATAGTATGTTTCAAGGGGATTCAAATTTAGGGGTTTTTTAGCGCCACGTCTCACTACCCGTTCAGTGGTTATTCACCTATGTACACTCTATGCATTATGGATTGTGAAGGTTGAATTTAGATCAAGTGTACCCACATTTGAAAAGACTACAGCATATGGATAAATTGATGTAAACTACCATCACCAATATTTCATTTAAACCTATTGTGAATATGTTAAGTGTTATTTTTAGAGATGGGACGCTCGAATCCTAAGGGATTCAAGAAATTCAAGATTCGAGAATCTCGCAAAAAGTATCTCAAATCCAAATGTAAAGCCCTTAGATTTAACTTAAAATGCAGTTTTTGACAAACTAAAAATGAACTTTTGAAGATTCGAGGATTCTAGATTTGAAAGGAAATTTTGGATTTGGATTCGAGAAATAAAGGATTTGATCTAGTGGAGCCGGGGTGATACGAGACAGGGGTAATAAGAGACAAGCTCAAAAAACACCATAAATTCAAACTTAAACAACTTTTAAAATAAGTAATAATAACTTAAATATGTTTAATCTATTACTACTCACTTACTTACAAATTTGTAACACTTTTTGATTTTTTTTTTCACGCTATGAAAAAATACTTTCGCTTTGAACTTTGTAACCTAAAAGTTCGTGACTTTTTGCCGATATAATTTTTTTTTTTTTTAAACTGTGTTAGGTTTTTGGAAGTTATTAATATGTAACTTTTTGACCAAGACTATGACAATTGGTGACCTGGTGGTCTAGGGGTAAGGTGTCAGACTTTTGTGCTGAGGGTTCGGGGTTCAATCCTCGGTCCCGGCACAGATTTATCTGATTGCCAAACCCTTCCTTCACCTCTGACAAGACGTGTATTAATCACAACTTGTGAATGTAAGGAATGCCAGGCCTCTACCGTGGTTCGGATTCCACGTTAAACTGTAGGTCCTCCATTTCATCTCACAATCACCATACCATTACACATTAGCGTAAGAGCGTATAACCCGAACAGGTAGTAAGACGCGGTGCTAATAATAATAATAATAATAATAATAACTATGACAATTGATGCACAATTTTTTAAAAGCTTGAAAGCCTTCTTCATTTATGAATTATAGGTTGGTCTCTTACTACCCCGGTTTTAATTTTCATGGGGGTAATAAGAGACAGCACAAAGAAGAAATTCTAACATCAACAACAGTAATGGAAAGGATCAAAAAATCTCAAGAAACAAGGAAAATCAAAGGAAAGGTGCAGCAGAAACAATCCCAAAGAAAAATACAAGATGACAATCCTAATGCTAAATCGATCAAGGCTACTAAGGGAGAGAAACTTATGAAGCTACTAAGAAACACAAAGTTAGCGATTTATCTGATACAGAATGCAGTGAAAATATATGCATGGAAGAAGACTTCCTAGAAGAAGGAATCTCCTCCTCAAATGAAGAACTCCCAGAAGAAATTGATCCCAAAGCACTAGATTCAAGATTGGAAATGTATTATGCAGTGTACTATGACGTGTCATGGTACAGTGGTAGAGTGATGGACTTTCATGATGAAGATTTTTGTAAAGTTAATTTTTTAAAGAAAGAACCTTATGTATTCAACTGGCCTCTCACCATGCCGACATTCAAGATGGTCCATCCACTTTTATGTTCTATAGACCCATTAATTTAAAGGGTAATGGACCTTTTCATGTTACACAGGGTTAGCTATAAAAAATACGTGTTGTGTACAACAAAGTAAAAAAGTACTTAAAATCAAGTTAAAACTAAGTTTAGGAAGTGTAAAAATGTTTATTTACTAATTACTTATCATTTAGATATCATCAAAGTTCATTTTAAATTATTAAAATAATTTGTCACAGAAGCTGTATTTTTCAATGACACTTTTTTTTTTTTAATTTTTAACTGTCTTTTTGAAAATCTGTAAAATATTTTCTGTCCATCTCAATTTTTATTATCATGTAGTATTTTTGCATTGTTTGATATAAAATATTAAAATAAACTAATTTCAAGAACCCAATTTCGAAACTTATTTTTCAACCTAAAATATGTTTAGAACGGCTGTAAATATTTTATTTTAAAGTCTAAAAATTTGACTGATTCAGAATTGTCTCTAGATTTCTCCTATTACCCTACATAATTTTAAATTACTTTATATGGGCAGTGAGAGTCCTTGTCTCTTATTACCCCTTGAGACATAACATTTTTTTGACTAAAAGTGTTATTGAAAAAAATGCCAAAAAAATTGAGAAGAGGTTCATTTAATTAATTGAATATTATGAGGTATTTATTTCAAAATTTTTGGATAAATAATATAAAATTATATAATTTTTCTTGTCTCTTACTACCTCTTGTGTCTCTTATTACCCTGGCTTCCCCCATCTTTACTTATTTTAAATATCTTAATCAAAATTCAAGTACTGACCTTGGTCCACATGTTCGCCGGTTCTGGTAAAAATATAATTAAACCCTTTTTAGACATGTAAGTCCGCCTCTGTGGTCTAGTGGACAAACTTCTGGCTACAAATCCATATATCTCGGGTTTGATCCCTGCCGCTTTCACCAGAATTTTTCTGTGGGTCTGGAACGGGGTCTAGCTCAGCCCTTTGGTTACAAATAAGTAGCAGCTTCAGTTTAGAAACTGAGATAAACGGCTGACCACATGACATCCTCTTTCTGCAAATTTTGGCATTATCAATCATTGCCAGTGGCGCAGGAACGTTTTATTTGGGGGAGGAAAGGGATATAATCATGTGCTGTAATAGGGGATAACATTTTTGGAATTAAAAACAGACCAAGAAAATGTCATATTTATTGTGCATTTTTCTCATTTATTTTAGGCATGCCAAACATTAGAATAAATACACACAAAACATACTAAGACAAATTATATCTTATGCTTCTCAGCTAAAAATTATGAAACACTAAAAATTAAAGTAGGTTTACATATAGTACACCTTTGCCCTATATCCATTGCTTTAAAACCATTAACTAGTTTTGCAATTTCAAGTTGTTAAACCTATCAGGGTAAGCTTTAAGCAGACACAGGTGATTTAGTCTATTTTGCCTCATCGTAGAGTGAAGACAGTTCTTTATGCATTCAAGCATTGAAAAATTTCTTTCTGCAGTAGTTGATGTAGCTGGTATCACTATCAGAGCTTTCAAAATCTCTTAATTGTGTACCCAAGCACAGTTTATTTTTACTGCACGTTAACTTAGTGCGAACTTTGTATCGTGCCTCAACAAGATATTTACATTATCTAAAAGTCTTATTATATTATTTTGGGGGGTAAAAATGATACTTTTTACTCCCATCAATTGGGGAGAAGAGATGGTGGTAAATTTACCCCGATACCCCGCCGTTCCTGCGCCACTGATCATCACTGAACCGCGGCGGCCGTTTTATGATCATAGCACGCTTGGGTGCTCATGCCATAGAATTTTTTAAACCTGTAAAGTACTCAATAAGAATACAAATGTGTGCTAAGTTCACTTTTTCAATTTGAAGCACAGATGGCTACAAGAAATATTCCTTAAATGTTTGAACAATTCTTTAACTTAAACACCAAATACAATTTATAAAATGTTATATTGTAAGTAATATATGTTACATTAAACTTTCTTAATCTAGGCACTTTTGACAAATTGTGAATAGGACGAGAGAAAGAGAGGCAAAGTGAAGTGTTCCCAAAGGCAATAGAATGGGCCATACATTATCTTTGTAAATTTATAGATTGATCTTTATTTTTAGGGACAGTACTACTCTTTGTCGTGCCCCAAACATCTTTCAAACACAGTCCCGCACTGTAACAAAGTTCTCATTGAAACGAGGAAAAAGAAAAAGTGTGAGAGCTGTTTTGGACCGATTTTACAGACTTGAATGGTAAGTAAAATAAAAACTGTGTTTCACACTTAACAGTTGAGCACATAGTTTTGTTTCACAACACTTTATGCATTAAATATACACTAAATTAGGCGTTTTCTACGTTTTAACATAAGAGATACAGATGAAGTACTTTCATCAGGTTTTGGATCATCATCTTTCTCTTCTAACTGTCTCTTTCCTAAACTTTTGTCTTGCACAGGTCTCGGACAAAGCAGATCTTCGGTCTCCTCTTGACAGAAAGTCTTAATCTTTTCATAAAGGTTTGCTTTTCTGTCAGGAGTAAGTCCAGGAGGAACAATTTCTTCCAAAAAAATACTCACGGTCCAGATCAGTTTTTAAATCAACCTCCGATGTCCAATTTTTGTTAAATTCAAAGTGAGCGTATTTTCTAATATTGTTAATGCGCTGCCACTTCAATTCAAGTTGGATGCAAACAAACACAGCTGACAACCAATCTACATATGAATCTTTATAACTGGATCACTGCCAACTTAATTTATTTTAAGAATAATATTTAAAATACAGTAAAATATTTCAAAAATACGTAGTAAAACATGTTTAACATTTTGAATACCAAGAAACTTGAGTATGTATGTATGGTTATTATTAGACACTGAAAAAAGCAGCCTGTGATCCATTCCTGAAGTGTAAACTAGCTTTTTGCAAGACAATTGCAGAAGAATGTCAGCGTTTCCTGCAATGGTTTCTAACATCAAAACCAATTACTCCATATCTATTTGAAGCTGTGGAGAAACTTATAAAATAAATTATGAATCGTTGCGTAAAACATGAGCTGATGAAGTGCACGGGTCCAAACTTGCTGTCTATCAACACACAAAAAAAATCTGTAAATTTGATCCTTAGCAAAAATATTGATATAGGATTTGCAACAAAACGTTTGTTAGGAGAAACTGCGATCACAGTAACAGAAAAAGAAAAACTAGAATTTATACAAGAGTGCCGCAGTATGTTAACCACCATGATTGCAAAACTACAAGAAAGAAGTCCCTTAAAACAGAAAGCTGTGAGAGGTTTGTCTTCATTGGATTCTAGTGTTATTCGTCATTCACCTCAACTGGGCCAGAAGAGATTTTCTTTTCTTTTGGAGGAACTCAAGCATGCCAACACAATAAATGATGTTCTGGCTGAAAATGCCAAGCAAGAATATTTGCATTTTTGCAACCTCCAAAAATCTCAGCTTTAAGAAATATTTCATCCTTGTGATCACTTTAGTGATGAAGTAGGACTTTACACTATGGTAGCTTTCTAATAAGAGATGCAAACTACAAACATCTTTAGGAATTAATAAAGATTTGACTTGTCGCATGGGAATGCAACTGTTGAAGGTGGTTTTTCAGTCAATAAATATTTACGGGTTGAAAATATGTATGAAAAGACAGTCACCGCACCGCATTACATTCATGATGAGATACAAGAAGCAGGAGGGATTAAAAACATACACATTAGCAAAAAGATGTTGGATTAGGTGCTGGAAACGCTATCAAGAATACTTGGAGACGAATAAGCAGGAAACAAGTGAAGAAGACATGAATAAGGCAGAAAAGAGGAAATTAGTTATACAAGTTAAAAATTTAGAAGGAGAAAGAAAAAAAAACTAATGATGGCAACTGAAGAGAAACGAGAATCAATAGAAGTGGAGTTGCAAGAACTGAAGAAGAAACAAGCTTCATTTTATTAAATATAGCATAGTTTCTTATTGTATGACTATTTTGATAATCTTAATAAAAGAAAAGTTGACTTGAGGCATGAATAATATGAACGCAGACACAGTTCCTCCTGTTGTGAGATATTCAGTTCAGGAAATATAGAGGTTAGGTAAAATAAAACTGTAATGATACCAAATTTTTTAGTCTGTTCTTAGTGTCCTGTTATTTAGTACGCATTTCTGCACATGATACCAAAGTGAATCAAGTTTGTTACAACTTTTTTATAAGATTAGATGTATTTTATTATTTTTCCATAATTTTTTCTGAACTGATTGGCAAGACGTCTGCTTTCTTATTCTTCCATGAGAGGTGAGGCAAGGTTGGCTGTAGGGGAGGAGGAGGCCGAAATAAATGTAATTATATTAATATTTCTACATCAATAGTACCATAAAGTTATAATGGAAATTTTATGAGAAGTTGGTCAGGGAACTTGGGAAAATAGTCAGGGAGAATTTTTTTTACAAATACTGTGGGAACCCTGTGATTATTTGGTAAATTTAATTATGTCATCATCATACACAATATGTTAACCTATTTTATACTTGTTCAAATGCTTATAACTTCTATAAAATAAAATTAAATATTTAAAAAAAATGTTAATACATTTTATAATCAGATTATTAACCAAAATTACAATTTAGAAATAAAAATTTTCATGCCCCATTCCCCTTAAGTAGACCTACTTTTTTTTAATTATTAATTTCTACAAATTAGTAACATTTTTCAAAAGAGTGAAATATAAAAGTAAATATAAATAACTTAACCGAAAAGACATTCATGTCTGCTACCCACCAGTGTTTCACAAACTGTGATAAATTAAACAATTTAACACAGATTTTGTCATGGAATTTTTTATAAGCCTTTCTTTCCATCTTTCACGTCTTTGTTTAGCTTACCACTAGATATTTATTTATACTCAAAATGACTCCTGGATAGCTCAATGGTAAGAGCATTGGCAACTATGGCAAAAGTTCTTTGTTTGATTCTGGTGTCCAGCTATCATTTTTCACTTTAAAGAATAGATATTTAGATGCAACTATAATAGTTTGGCTATTGAATCCTTTATACATTCTAAGATTGCAATCATTTGTTTACTTTTATTTTTTTATTAAGTGCATGAAGGGATACATTGGTTAGGCAAGTGTTTTTCAATTCTGTGTTCCCACAAAGCTCTTGGGCTATTCAAGTCATCTCAGGCTTCGTGAAAATATTTTAGAATATTTATAATATTTTTTCAAACAATAAAATATCAAGTTATTTTTAATAAAGACATTTGCCAAAGGTCCAACCAGAAAGTGTGTTTTTTTTTCATTTATTTTATACTTGTTCATAATATTAATTTGATCCGACACCTTAGCTCAGTCAATGGCGTGTCTGCCTACCGAGTTAAGGATCCCGGCAAGGCCGAAAAATTTATCATTGGTGAAATGTGGGTTTACCTTGTCACTTTGATAAATTAACAGCCGGGTATTGGATGTTGTGCCTGTCCTAGTCTTTAAGTTAGATGATAAGGAATATGAAGCTATAACAGGCCTAGCAAGCCGGTAGTGGAAAATATATAGCTTGAATAAAAAATTGGTCCGGATCACAGGCTGGAAACAGTTTGGGGGGTTTCTGATGCAAGGGCCCCTTAGGTCTAATAAGTTTGGAAACCCCTGGACCAGGATAGACCCAAAAGGGATGTTTGACTGGGAAGGTGTGCTGTTTTTTTAACGCTAGGATAGACCATTCTCGTCGATATCGACTCATGACTAAACCACCAAAGTCTTCCGGGCCAGAGTCAATTATGTTAACTATCTAACCAATTTTGTAATTTTCATTTTATTTTTTTTTATTCCCAGGGGAGGGTGGATTAGGACCCGATCAGGGCGTCACAAGAAACTGTGGAAGAAGAAGGAAAACCTCCGGCGTCGCCTGAGGCAGCATGTGTTCTGTAACGCCACACAGAGCTGGTTGCTAGACAAGATGGTGACCAAATACTGGCGGCAGCCTCGCTATTATGTGGATGACCCTTACGAACCCTATCACACTCGGGAGGAGTTCTTGGTCACCAGGAAGAAACCCTTACCATGAGTCTTGAGGTTATTTTAACATTGATAATTAGTTTGAAGTCAACTGGACTCAAAATGTTGGGACCTTCTGAATCCTTAGATGTTCGAGAAAATATCAGATTCAGACAAAAATAAAAGTGTGGTTTTTTTTCTCAAAGTTTTGGATTTGTTTTAGAGCTCTAATACTGTTTAGACATAAATTATGTAGGTAGGAATATTTTTTTCGTGATTTATCTATCTTAAGTAATTTTTTACAATCTGTTAGATTACATTATTATAATGGTTTAATTATATTTAAACATAAGGATTGGAAATAAAACGAGTCATAAGAAATTTGTCAATACTTTAATTTTAGTAAGTAAATGAAACATAAGGGAAATTTATAATTAATTTTATATATATTCTAAAAAAAATGTATATATATATTTTTTATCTCGCTATAAACAGTGATAAAAAAATTGTACAACACAATTGCACAAACTTTCTCACATTGATGTATCATAGTTTAAAAAAAATAGTATAACAGGTTCTTAGTAAACTACCATTAAATAAGTTTGTCATAAAAACAAACACATCTTGTTAATCACAATATTCACTCTTTATATATAAATTTAAACCAAATTGTTCAAATATCCAGGAATTACTGGGGGTACATGGAGTACGTGGGATAGTAGAGAAAGCAAGACAAATTGTATGGGTATGCAAGGAGGATGGAAAAAAAGAGGATGTCAAATGAAATTGTTAGAAATGAAGTATGTAGGATAAAGACTGCAGGGGAGGCCAAGAAAGAGATGGGAGGAGCAGATAACATAAAGTGTTCAAGTGAGAGGAGAGGAATGGAAGGATATAGGAAGATGGAGGCACTTTACTTAACTGACCCGGCCGCAGGCCGGAAACAGCTGTTGATGATGATCAAATATATTTAACAAAATTCAAATTTTTTTAAATAAATAATTTGAAAACTACCCTTAAATTGTAAGTTATAAAAATATATTCTTATTTATCATGAAAAACTATTCATAGATTCCCATTTTCAAATTAATCTTCAAGGTCAATTTGCAAATCATTCCATTTTTTATATAATTTGTTGTAGGTAAACTATCCTTAAATTAATTGATATAAATGATAATACATTATTATTTAAACATCATTAGTAAACTAGGTACCCATAGCCGAATTTTCCCCCCTAAACACGTATAGAGCTTTATTTCTCATGTTCATGTCAAACACCCATTAGATATACTTATAAGTAAAAATGCCAATCTCGAGATCAGTTTTTTCACAATACTTTCTCTTGATATAAGAAAGTAAAAACCTTAAGCAAGATGGATTCTTACACCCCTTTTTTTTTTTGTCCCTCATAATAAAATTGGAAAACCCCCCTCCAAAACCCTTGTGTAATTTAAGGATGGCCCCTTATTGGTGGTTCATCCCAAACACAATTTAATTATTAACTCAACCAGACCTTAAACTATTAGTTTAGCACATTCCTCCCCCCTCCATCACATTTCCTTTAACCTGATGGTAAGAATGTCATTTGTTCCAAGATTGATCAAAACCTATCATCAAATGATTAAAATGTCACAAGACATCCAAGCTTTAAGGGAAAAAGTTAGATTCAAGTCTAATCGAATCAAAATTTAAATAATCTAGCTTTATAGAAAAACTATACTTAACCCATTATTAAAAATGAATAAACAATTGTTATAGCATTTTACATTAAACATTGAAAAGAGAATAGAAGGGTAAGGCCTACACATGTAGAAGAAACCTGTAGGCCTCAAAGTTCACAATTAAAAACACAACCAAACACATATAAATATGTGTTTGGTTGTGTTTTTAATTGTGAACTTTGAGGGCTAGAGTTTTCTGGTAAGTGTGTAGGCCTTGCCCTTCTACCCTTTTTTTATCATTACATTTTATTTTATTCATGTTCTGTGGATTTCCATGTCGAGGTAGGCAAGAAACAACTTTATACTTAATCCATCCGCACTTCGCTATCTTTGCATACTCCCTTCGCTTCAACAACATCCATACACTGAGTCATACATCCTCTTTTATTCTTAAAACTCTTAATGTTCTTTTTCACATATTCATCTACAACATTTAACCACATCTTAAATGGCCTACAGCTTGCTTTTGATCCACACACTCTACCTTCATATAATATAAGAAATAGTATTTGCTTAGTCACTCCATCTACTCTCATCCTCTTAACATGCCAAAACTAACATAAGACTCTTCTTTGACAAATACCTCTAGTTGGATTCCTTTTCAAACCTCACCAAATGGCAATAATTGGCCATAAATTGGGGTTTTAACTGTCACAATCTTTATTGTCGAAGCCATAAATTTTTCAAAGCTCTGCTCATTCCTATTAAATATAACTTTTGGGTGAGGTTCTTATTAATTGTATTATTATTATTACTAGCATCGCGTCTTACTACCCTTTCGGGTTATAAGCACTTACACTAATGTGTAATAGCAGGGTGATTGTGAGATGAAATTGAGGACCTACAGTTTAACGTGGAATCCGAACCACGGTGGAGCCCTTGCATTCCACACGTATTAATTATGTAACTCTAGTAAAATGCATTTGATTAAAACAACTTAAGAAATAAAAATCACATAATTATATAGTGGGCATTCACCACGACTTGTCGGAATGTTAGTAATTAATCATATTTTACAGATAAATTATTTTAATTTGTGCAGTAATTGACAAATAGTTTGTGATCAAATTTATTCACAATGTCCTTTTCAAAAGGCAGGGTTATTTCAATTCTCACACCAGGTGGTTCCTTATTTTGATAATCCCATCAATCTCTTTCATTCGCAGGCTTCCAATTTTCACACCACTTGGTTCTTCATTTTGCCAATCCCATCAATCTCACTTTCAATCACATCTCCAGGCTGAAACAGACAGGCATGTTGCCTCAATCAAATAAATACTAAAGGTTAGCACATCAGGAAATAATACGTAGCTCCAGTGAATACATAGCAAATCCAAATAAAATCGACAACATTTAAAGTAGATGTATGCTTTTAAGTTCACCTCTTACAAACCACAACTATATTGGTTTATTTATTATTTTTTTAGCACTGTGTCTGCTGAAGAGAATTTACCTTCAAGTACAAACCTATTCTAATTTATGAAGGAAAGAGTGCCTATTTAGAGATAAATTTGATGGAAAGAAACCAAAGATAATCATCATTTGTTCCCAACCCGTGGCCGGGCCTGTTTAGTAAATTGCTGCCAACTTCCTTTTTAATAACTTCCATTCTTCTCTCACTATGACTTGCACACTCATTACTACATATTTCATCTCCATCATTCTCTTTGGTATTATCTCCTTCATCATTACATGATCATCCCATCTCAGTCTTGCTATCTTTACTAGCTCATGTACACCTACCTTTACCCCCATTCTTTCCTAGATAACTTATTTTCTAATCCTTTTTTTCCTTGTGACAGCTAACATGCTCCTCACAAACTTTATCCTCATGGCCACTTTAATTGTCCTTCTTACAATCAATGTACATGTTTCTGCTGCAATTTTTATGTGACTATGGGTGTAAAGTACACCCTATACAGCACTTCAAATGAAAAGAACGTACAAGGCAAGGCTTGGCTTATATACTTATCAGAAAACTGTAGGGCTCAAAGTTCACAATTAAAAACACATAATTATGAAATTTTTGTGTTACATCAATCCCCTTCTTCAGCAGATGGGAGTAGAACACCAACTGAACTATGGCAGCATGGATAGAGGTGAATCATGGTCACTTAGATACTGTCATTGACTGTTTCTTGATTATTATTTTTTTATATATACACAATAATAAATGATAATCCAATAATTGAATATAATATAAATACAATATTCTATCCATCTACCAAGAGTCAAGACACAAGTGTGAACAAAAAACTATAGAATCGAAGCAAAATAAATCTACCAACAGTATCTAAGTGACCATAATTCAGCTCTAGCCATGCTTCCACCGTCCAGTTGGTGTTTTTACTTCCTTCTGCTGAAGAAGGGGACTGATGTACCCTGGAAATTAATGTGAACTGTTGGGTCTGCAGTTTACTATACAGCACTTCCTTACACTTCAATGGATCTTTTCTATGACAGGTCTCAATTACACACCTATAGAACAACTCCCCTGCCGACTTCTTCTTATTAGATCCTATCCACACCCCTCTTCTCCTCAATCATGCTTTCAAAATAGTTTACTCTGTACCTTTATTAACTCAACTCCGTCCAGCTTTAAAGCGGTACTAGGCCTTATCCACTTCCTTGTCATTACCTACACTTTGCTGACTAAATTTCATTCCACACTATTTCACATCCTCATGCCATTCCTGTACTTCCTCTTCCTTCTCCACCGATACCATCACGTCATCAGCTAACCTAATGGTTTTAATTCATTTCTCCCAGAGTTTCCTCAAACCCAGTTGGTTAAATTTCTGCCATTGAAAAGAAAAAGAAAAATACAATATTTGGGTTTTTTTTTAACTATACTTATTAGATTTTTTGCCATTTCGTCCAAGTGCTGTAAAATTGTAAATGTTTTCTACTTTATCTTGCATAAATCAATTGAGGCAGCTTTTTTTATATAAATTTTATCCAAATACATTTTTAATGTGAGTACTTATACAGGAAAAATACTTTAATCATTAATGTTAAGGAATTTGAATCGAAAACTGGAGGTGGAAATTTAAAAACCAGAATCAAGAAAAAAAAGCTATTGTGACATATCTAAGAGAAAAATTGATTTTATTTAGGTGAAAATGTATTATTGTTAGGGGTCACACTTGGGTAATCATATGTACAATTCTGTGGGTGTTTTTTTGAAGAAAAAATTGTGTGTGAATATTTTTAGTTATGACTGGTTAGTCAATATTTTGACTGTCCTAAACACAACTAGGGGGTGGTTTTATTTTCTTTTAGCACCCCGGTTTATTCCTTGTTCAGGTTATACTCCTATGTACAAGGGATGATTATTAAAGTGTAATTAGCTGTAAAGTGAATTTTGAAGAAAGAATGCATCTATATCACTTAATTGTAAGGACTTTAATAGATATTTACCTTGAGGAACTCCTGTGGCTTTCTAAAAACACCGACCCCTGATGGTGTGCCGGTCAATATTACATCACCTGGCAGCAGGCTTACACAACTAAAAAAGATATACAATATTTACAAAATCTACACATTAACAAATCCATATAGAGAACTAGCTGAATGAGTGATTGAATACCATTTTTTAAAGAGGGTAATTATTGGTATACTTAACAAAAACTAACTCAATTATATGTCTCTTGTCTTATCTAGGAACTAGTTTTAATTTTAAAACCAACTTTAAAAATATTGTAAAGTAAAAGATAAGAGAGTATAGAATAGGTTAATAACCTCTAGTCAAGATTATCAAATGATGAGAATAGCTTAAGGAAGACACCATTTTAGAAAACATTCGAAACAAGTTGAAAGTAAGGAGTGGATTTAATTTAGAATTTAAGACTTAGATATATTACTTAAAAATATATAGAAAGAATTGATTGATACAACTTGTTAAGTTAATTGATGTAATAAAGTGAAATTGCAGATCAAAATGTATAATTAGGTTATCTTATGGTAATAACATATTGTCAAATAATAAACATTACACATTTAATAAATAATTCATCATCAATTTAGCAATATATAAGGTGATGATAAGTTTAAAATACATGAAAACATGTTGAAAATGTTTAAAACTTACAGATACCAAAATAGGTTAGACAAAACAATGTTCAAGTTCATGTAAGTTCAGAAATCAAATTATAAGAATTTTGGGTTGAATGGTTAACATCTGCTAATAGGTTATTGTTAAATGATTGAGTATTAAAATACGACTTTTAAAATATGCAATATTTAATGAAACAATGTTTAAAGTATAGATAGGTATTAGAGTTGACCAGTATAAAATTTTAATTTATAGGTTAACCAATTTGAAACAGATATAATTGATGTAGAGAATTTTGTAATATTTTAAGTCTTATCTGTTATTTCTTGTCCCGTTACACCTTTTGCATTCCTAGCATTGATAAGATGCTGGAATACTCAATCCAACATGTTTCGACACATGGGTGTCATAATCATGGTAACTGTAAAAGGAAATTAAATAAGCATTAAGACAGAATAATATTAAAGAGTTACAATAGATGAGAATTACTGTTGTCCAATAATGAATTAATAAAACGAATAAGAATTATTAAACAAACAAACTTACAAAAGTTGTTGTGAAGGACATTGTGTTGGTACGATAGCGAGATGTTGACTGATTTAGGTTTGGTTCGAGAAAATAAATGTGTGTAAAAACAAAAGAATAATGATAAGCGAGCTATACAAGGTAAAATTTAGACGACCATGATAGAGTAGTGTTAGGTTGAGAAACTGCTATTGTGATCAGTTGGCGTGTTAAGTGATCTATGGAATCAAGGATAGATATCATTATGCTGCTGGATGAAAAGGAACTAATCTTCTCGACTCCGGCTCGAACAGGTCATTTCCTATGATGGAAGGTAGAGCGGGATAAATAAGGTTATAGGATTTTAATGTTTTAGGTAGATGCTTTAATGTGTTGATGATAATGTGATTTGAGAATTGTAATTGTTCGTTAAGAATTGATTTATTGTTTAATAAAGCTGCTTGAATGAAAACATTTTCAGCTGTGTTTAATTTCGTACCTTTATGAGATAAGTGAAGGGGTTTCATACACTGGTCAATTGGTTTGGTTTGATTATTGGTGTTTTTTAGATGGTCTGCAAATTTTGATTTGGTTCTATTGTATTTAAAATCAGAAAGGTGCTCATAGAAAATGACCTGTCCGAGCCGGAGTCGAGAAGATTAGTTCCTTTTCATTCCTTTTCATCCAGCACCATAATGATATCTATCCTTGATTCCAAAGATCACTTAACACGCCAACTGATCACAATAGCAGTTTCTCAAACTAACACTACTCTATCATGGTCGTCTAAATTTTACCTTGTATAGATCACTTATCATTAGTCTTATGTTTTTACACACATTTATTTTCTCGAACCACAACTAAATCAGTCAACATCTCGCTGTCATACAAACACTTAGGCCCAATATTACAATGTCAGGTTATTTTATTCGTTAGGGCTTAACATAACGTTAAGTGATAACAACCACTACTTTTGATTTTACAATGTTTGGTTAGCGCTAATGTCCACGTAAAAGTGCTCGTAAAGTTAACGCGAGGTCTACCTTCCGGTTTGCAAACATAACGTCTACATTAACATCGTTAAAGACTCCGCCATATTGTTTTAAAGGCAACTGTTATTATTAAAGTTAGGTTACATTTATTTGTATTATGAAATGGGTGATTTATTGTTTGATTATGATGACTTTGAAAATGAGTTTCAAGTTCTAAGGAACCCAAGACTTTTAATTGGAACGAAAGAATTTCCTAAAATTTTTAACGAGGAAGAATCATTTTACGTTTGTACAAAATTAAAGTTGTGGAAATTATTAAAGTGAATGGACACCAATTAGAATTGTTTATTTTAAATCGTTTGTTTGTATTTTTCTATTAATTCAATTAGCAAAATTTCCTCTTATTTACTAAAATTTAAATTTCGTGTTTATTATTTTCAACAAACGTTTTAGCAGACAAATAAATATGATAAAAGATAGCAGATAATCTTAAACAGTCAGAAGAAATTGGATTTGCTTTGATCGATTTGTTTTCATAACACTTCCATAGACGTTGTAATGACTTGCTTATATTCTATATGGTAAAATTAAGCCAATCAAAAGCTTTGAAACAAATCTAGCACTCCGAGAAAGTTAATGCTAAGAACGAATGGAAGGCACCTGTTCGTAATTTGACGAGCACATAAAAATAGTATTGTAATACACAACGCCAAGTTTAACCAACAGTTAGACTTTATGAACAGTTAAGTTACGAGGACTTTGAAGAGAGATGGTAAGATTGGCCCTTAGTGTCCTTCACAACGACTTTTGTAAGTTTGTTTGTTAAATAATTCTTATTCCTTTTATGAATTCATGATTGGACAAAAGTAATTCTCATCTATTGTAACGCTTTAATAATGTTTTGTCTTCATGCTTCTTTAATTTCGTTTTACAGTTACCATGATTATGACACCTATGTGTTGAAACATGTCGGATTGAGTATTCCAGCATCTTTTCAATGCTGTAAATGCTTAAGGAGTAACAGGACAAGAAATAACAGATAAGACTTATAATTGATGTAGAGAATTTTGTAATATTCTATCAGTTTCAAATTGGTTAATCTATAAGTTAGAATTTTATACTTGTCAACTCTAATACCCATCTATACTTTAAACATTGTTTCATAAATATTGCATATCTTAAAGTCGTCGTATATTAATACTCAATCATTTAATCATAACCTATTTGATGAATTTTTATAATTTGAATTCTGAACTTACATGAACTTGAGCATTGTTTTGTCTAACCTATTTTGGTATCTGTCAGTTTTAAACATTTTTAACATGTTTTCATGTATTTTAGACTTATACACTGCTAAATTGATGATTAATTATTTATTAAATTTGTAAATGTTCATTATTTGACAATATTTTATTACCAAAAGTTAACCTAATTATACATTTTGATCTGCAATTTCAATTTATTTCATCAATTAACTTAACAAATTGTATCAATTAATTCTTTCTATATACTTTTAGCAATATATCTAAGTCTTAAATTCTAAATTAGGGAAGACAGTTTTAACCTCGTTTGAATTCAATATTTTAAAATTGCTGATCTGCTTTAATTAGAAGTACCGATGTTTTTCCAGCATTGTCTGAAACATTGACCTATAACAGGTATAGAAAAACTTTTTTGAGAACTCATGCCTAAAGGAGCGATTCCAATGAGGCAACATATGGCATGCAGCATACTACATGGAATACTTCAACCGAAGAAACATGTAGCATGCGTCATTGACACATGATACAATGTTTAAGTGTTGCCGGTCACATGCATCATCTTTCGACAAGATTCAGCTTGTTGATCAAAGTCGCCGGCTATTCGACAATCAGTAGATCTGTGCAACTTTTAACACGCGACATGGAGTGGAATATTGTAAAAACTAATAAATTACCATAATTCGCCAGAAATGTGGAGCAATAAAAGTACTATTTATGAAGACAACAAATTAAAAATTAATAAGCTTAAGCAGCTCGCAAGTCAACATGACTAGTGTCGTTGAGGTGAAATTTTTTTAAATAAAGATGCTTCATCATCAGCAACCAATTTAATTAAAAATTCATTCTGAAATTCTGGCCCATCATCAAATAATTCTCCACCACACTGGCTTTATTCTTTTTCTTCTTCTATTACGTAAAGCTTTTACCAAATATTGGGCCGTCACAACCATTTCCAAAGACATGACGCACATTACTGATGTTGCTTCAATAGCATAATTGGTTTAGCCACATGCTACAAAAACAGACAATAAAGCGCAACATCAAGTGGCATGTTTTTAACCCACACATTAATAACATGCTACATGTCACCTTTTGTTTCCTCAATGGAATTGTGCCTTTATATGTTGATACATTTTAGAGATAATCTTTCACATACTTACGGGAATTTTGAATAGTAAAATGGGATATTTGACTAGATCATTAGTATTATTGTGAAAAATAATACATAGATAGAACACAAATTAATGTTTTTTTAAATAAACTAAGCTTCTTATGTATATAAGTCAGGAATATCTGCAGAAGACTAATTGTAAGTATTTAATCAACACTTGTGAATTATTATAATAAATTATTCACAGAGTCACAATGAATTAGTGATAATAATGTAAGCTGCTATATCTCTCTACAACTTCATAACATAGAGCGATTGGGGGAGGCCTTGGGAAAAGTTAATGTCGTATGCTGAGAAAATAATCTTTGCTAGCCTTAACCTATGGGATTGTTACTAGAATCAAATTACACCCAATTCTGACATACTTACTGAGACAAGAAAGACACAATGAAATCAATCTTGTGTATGAGTTCCGAAGTGCTGCCCTCTTGCTTTAACACTCCGTTGATTTTACTCCGAATACCAAGGTTGTTGATGTCCCCGACAGCTTCCTTAATTACCACAGCCGGTCCCAGGGGGCAGAAGGTATCCATGCTCTTCCCTAACAACCACTGGCCACCGTTCCGGCCTTTCTGCCAGTCACGCGCCGTGATATCCTGTGCCACAGTGAAACCAAATATGTGGTCTATGGCTTCAGACGGCTTTACATCCTTCGCCGTTTTACCGATCACAATCGCAAGCTCCACCTCCCAATCAAGAGCCTGTGAGAAGAGAATTTTTATTAAATCTACTGGTCTGTAAGACAGTTAAGCACAGATATAAAAAAAACTTTTTTTTAATCCTCATCAAGCTAGGGATGGCAAACAAATTATGCACAAATAATTACGAAGAAAAACTAGGGCTAACTAAAAATATATGACTTAAAATAAAGACACAATAAAAATACTGTCAATTCTTATGCGAGAGAAGTAATATTGATTGAGCTTAGTCTAAAGTTACGCTAGCACACACACACACACACACACACACACACACACACACACAGAGAAAGTTGGTCTCACATTCCTTAACCTCACAAATGAGCTCTCACACATAAATTTTTTACCTTGAAACCTTTCCATTCTAACTTATTTAATCGTTGATTAGGATATTCCATGAACGAGAATATGACAGTGAACGGATTTGCGGAGTGATTGGAACTATGGATAAGAATAAATAAAGTTGAGTTTGCGTTATGGATCATGCACCTATTTTCTTAGGGCAGAAAATGCTTGAGTGGTGAATAAATTCACACAGTGAGAGGAATATATGTTGGCCTATGATGCTTTGCAACACAAACTAGAAATACTGACTATACACATATGATATATTCAACTGGATAAACAGATCTTTTAAGATTGTCATGATGATTATTTATAAATTATTGTGTTGTGTAGTAAAACAAAACAAGAAAGACACACCTTTCCATTTAACGAGTTATATCAAATCTCCTAACAAGCGTAGCATTAAGAGCTTTAAGAATAAAAGAGAATGTATTACTCGGTGTATGGATGTTGTTGAAGTGAAGGGAATATGCAAGGATAGGTAAGTGTGGAGAAAGTTAGTGAGGATGGATTAGGAGGTTTTTTTAAGCTATATGCACAGTTTCTTGTCATGTGTGTGCATGTGTGTGTGTGTGTGTGTGTGTGTGTGTGTGTGTGTGTGTGTGTGTGTGTGCATGCACGCATGCTAAAATGTATGTATACACTGATTTAGTCTCCCAAGCATATTCACAGAAAGCCAAGAGATCTGAAATTATTTCAATTCCCGTCAAGCAAACAATGCAGATTGGGTTGAAATCTTGAAATTGTTTACGAGTTTGTCACATGACCATGTTTATGCTCTGCCCGTTTTTCAGTGTGTACGTGAATCCACAGTAAGTACACTGAAATCTAAGGCTCTTTACTCTTAATAGCGGACACTTTCCGATAACAAAGAAAAGTTCATTATTTTGAAAAATAATTTAAAAACACACTGCTTGAAAACAGTTTAATCCATGATATATTAAACTAAATACTGTGGACTCTTTTCTTTCCTAGAACAATCTAATTGCTGCGCTATGCAGTATTGTTTGTATGATAATTATGAATAAATATTATATGTAGCTTACTATACAGAGCGCACAGTATAAATAACAATATGTGCGTAAAAATGTGTTCAGTCAACCTTTTGTGCTCTATATGTTAATAAATTTCTAGAACAACCCTCCTGCTAATGACTTGGGTATTGAAGGCGTGGGGGGGTACAACCTCTAAGTATCGTGCTCATTTTTACATAGGCTATTTTAGAAACTTTCACTAGAGGGGGAAGGTGGGAATGCACACATTTCACAAGAGACAATGGCTTTTGTAGGCTAGGGCATATAGTGTTTTTTTTAGCACAGTGTCTTACTACCCTTTCAGATTATACGCTTTCCTCTGGTAAAATACTGTATTTGAACTGGTATTTTCAATTTTTCTCAGTTTTTTATACACATATGAACTAATTATGCTAATGAGTTAGGGATGAGGAACAAATTTAGAGAAAATGTACCACATTTGTGTGGAGGTAGAGTGGAAAAAAACCCACCCCCAACACAAAGGACCAAGATTCAAACCCTAATCTCTCTGTTATCGGCAGTCCAGTCTAACACAAGAATGACGCCCTAGACCACGCTGCCACCGAAGTATGTTCCAGGTAAGTTAAATGCTAGTATGTCTTTATTTGAGGTATTTAACGTGCCTTTTCTGAATCAACTGATTATATCAGCACACGACTCACAAACTAACTTAAATCTAGAACAAACAAAACACCCGATCTCTTGTCTATTAATTCAGCACAGTGAAAGAAAAAGCCCCAAAGTAAGTCATGCCGGGAAATGAACCTGGTACTTTTAGTTCACAAAATAGACACGCTACCAACTGAAATAAAAGTGTTGTACCAAACGCTTGCAAACTCAACACTACTGAGCTAAGGGTTCAGAGTTTGATTCCCGGCATGGTCAAAAATGTATAATTGATGAAAATATGGGTTTACCCTTTCACGTTGATAAATTAACGGCCAGAGACTGGATGTTGTGCCTGTCCTTGTCTTAAGATAAGATTATAATGCATATGAAGAAAAAACTAACCCAGGCCATAGGCTAGAAACGACAATGGATATAAAGTAAAAATCCTATAGAACTGGCTTAACCTTTGCTCATGTTTTTTTGGGGGGTTTTTCTAAACAAGATTTTCTGATTTGTCTTGTAAGAATTTTTTTTTTTTTAGAATATTGCAATGAATGATCTGAAAACCTGTTCGACAACATCCCGTACCTAATGTTTGTGTTGGTGGTATTTTCTAATAAACATCTAATCAACTCTAATGAGTTGAATGGCTCACCCAACTGAGACGTTGGAGTCGAGCCCCCACAAAACGTATTGGGTTACCTTTCCTTGTAATGGTTTTCCATCTTCTCTTCCAGTGAATTAAAACTAGTACATTTATTATTCCTTTCCTCTTAACCAAAGTAAAATTTAATTCACAGACATGTATTAAAATTTGTAACTATAAAAAGTAAATTTGAAAGATGAATTCTAAGGATGTAAGTAGTTTTGAAATTATGTTTAAATTCAGCAGTATTAATGAAGAAATGTTAAATGTGCTAGAATCCCAAATGCAGGTCATGAAAGAAGGTCAAATTCCAGTAAACATTTATGTTACTTTTCAGCTATAAATAATTGGGTATTTGTAAAACATGGGTTTGTTCAATATAAAAACATGTATATATTATACATGACTAGAATATATATTAATAAAATTATGAGTATCTTGTCATGAGCATTGCGCGATATCTACCACATGCAGAGGTCTGAAATTTTAAAATTAGTATCCCCTGTGCATAAACATGTACATCTCGAAGCTGAAATTTAAAAAAAAACCTTTATCAAAAACTGGGTTGGAAGAGAAAAAACTAAGATTTTTTTCCCCATTTGTTTGAAACAAAGAAAACGTTGCCTGGGGTACTTCTGCTAATAGAATATAAAATAGAAGCTGTTCCAAAAAATCTACATATAAGGAAGGAGTGGAAAGAAGGTACCAGTAGTTAATAGTTGTAATTTTGGGGTATGGAGTTATATATAATGAAATACAAATTGAATAATGTCAGGTGAAAAAAAGGAGCATTTGTTTAGTTAATATTTAGCACTGCACCGCGTCTTACTACCGTTCGGGTTATACGCTTAAGTACTAATTATGCTAATGGATTAGGAATTGGGAAGGTTGAATATAGAGGAAGAGAACCCGCGTGGAGGGAGAGTGGAAAACCACCCTCATTTCACTCGACCGAGATTCGAACCTTGATCTCCCCATCTTCAACAGTCTAGCTCAACATGAAACTAGCACGCTAGCTAACTACGCCATCGAGGCGGGTTATTTGTTTAGTTAAATGAACCAATAACTCATGTGACAGGGCAAAATATGATAAACTTTATGAATTCATGATTGATTAATACATGTTGGAATTTGATAACTTAAATTTTTTAATAATGTGTTATTAACTCTGCCATTGATGAAGATACTTATGACATTTTCCTATTTTAACACATTGAGTCCAAATGCAAGTGAACCATTCACACAGACAGACGCAGGCCTTAAGACCCCACGATGTAATCTGTTTCTGATCTTTCCTACAGCTCCGGGGACTGCATTCATGTGGATGTAGCTATTTAGTGGGACAGTGTTGACTTTAGTCAGGGCAATTTTTTTGTTGTGTCCTTTTGGGGATATTTATTAATGGGCTGTGAGGACAGCATGAGAATGTCCAACCGAATGGACCGCACTCAAAAAACTCAATTTTTAACTACAATATATAAAAATAAAAACTTTATTTTTTAGCTATTTTTACATGACTGTAGGCTTTGTTACAAGTTGATTGGGGCCATAAAGGTTAATTTGGTCCAAGTAGCAAATGTGATCATTCCATCTAGGGCACTTTATGTTTAAATATATGAAAATTATTGTTTTAGTAACTTTTATAAATGTCCAGGAAGTCCCTTCCTATCTAAACCTGACTGTACCTTAATGATTTGTTGTTTAATGACATACACAAGAAGTGATGTCATAAGTCAACTTGATGGATGGATGGATGGATGGTAAACCTACTTATCACAAGATTATTCCATTACTAGACAAACAACTGATAACCGATTGTGGCAAATGATAACTTAAGCTCACAAAACATCGTGTTTCACCAGGATGCTAACAAATAATCTCTCATACACTCATTTGAATGCTATTTGTGGGCTATTAACGTATATTAAAAAATATCGTTATTTAATTTTACCCAAGTATAGCTCATAGAGCTAGACATGGAAAAGGTGAGGCTATTTTTAGGAGAAAAGTGGTGTTATTTTTCCCAAAAAGCGATGATATTATATGCTGAAAGCGATAATATTTACGTATATACAAGTCAAATTAGTATTCATTAAAAAACTAGGATATAACTATCTACATTTTCTGTTCATATTATGAATTTAACTATTTATTTACATATTTGAAGAAAAATCAAATATAAATATGGACAAAACATTTCACACTTAGTAATGTCAAACTCGATATATAAAATATATCATTAGCTTCCAGTTTTACAAATAGCAATATTGGGATAATGGATTATCAATTTATGTTTAGACCGAACAATAATAACATCGAAACATGTTGTCATAGAAGACTAAACAACTATCAAATAAGGAGAAGGGAATAAAAATAAAGAAGATATAATTTTTCCAAACATGACCACCTGTAGCAAGGGCCATATATATTAATGTCCTTGTTTGGACCTGGCATGAAATCTTTTAAAAGCTGAAAAAAAAGAATCGATCTATCGAAATTTAAGTATTGAAATGTGTAAAAGTAGAAATTTTAATGTTAACCTCAAAAAAAAAAAGTTAAATCTCATGAAAATACTTGTATATCCTGTGATTCTTTTTATACCTTTAAAATCAGCAAAAACGGATACTATTCGTACAAATGGAAGCCCTACCGTAGCGCTATCGCCGGTGTTACCACGTCGAAAATTATATTGGATGTCGTGGTATTTTCCCAAATTATAAATAAATTGTGTTTATTTAGAAAAAAGCCTTAAATTCTTATTATTCGTGTGAAAATAGAAGAATTCATGTAAAAATTTGCTTTAAAGCAAATGCAAATTTTGCATGTCCCTACTCATAGCTTATTGAGCTGAAATTTATTACCAGAATCCAGACTTTAATGACTTACAGATGATCAAAAAATTACCCAAAGATTTTAACAAAATAATGTAATGAATGCACACGACTAAATCAAACACACACTCTGCAAATGGAAATTAAAATCCATACATGCAATGAAACTCCTTAAACAGCTAAACTCTTGCATTCTACTAAATATAACATTGATTTACAAATAATTGTTTCAGCAAAAGAAAAAGCTAGCCCCTCCCAACGCAACCCTCTCAAGCTTATTTGCATTGCATCACCAGGAATGTGTATTTTTGTATTGACTACATTATCTTCTCATTTTGGTAACTGTGTGATTAAAAAATGTATGTTTGATTATTATTGCATTTATAAAATATTGATGGTATTTAAAAATACAATTATTATTACAAACACTAATGCAAAAAGACTCAGAATTGCCTAAAAATGACAGAAACCTATAAAAAAAATATCAACTTAAAAATGTAATTAGGCCCACAAAGATACATTTCCGCAACCAGAGGGACCATGAAAACATAATTTATGTACACATGAGTATTGTCTGTGATGTACAAAAAAACATCAAAATCCAGGCCTTGTTTATTACACATGTAATAAAACACACTTTATGGGCACTTCTCTTTCCCATAGCATCATACGACTTATAAAAAATAAAATCTAAGGAAGTGCTATATAGAGCATACTTCATACCCTTAGTAATGTATGCAGCAGAAATTTGGACTTGGGATAAAAGAGAAAAAAGGAAAATGGAGGCCATGGGAATTAAGTTTTTGAGGAGCATGATAGCTGACATCAGAAGAGATAGGATTAAGATGTAAGGACTAGAGTTGGGTTACATGAGATATATGAGGAAGCTAGGATGAGATAGTATAGACACGTAATGAGGATGGAAGGGGAGAGGATTCCAATGAAGTATGTAGGAAAGAGACCGCAAGGAAGACCAATGAATAGATGGAAGAAACAGAGAGCAAGTGTGCAAGGTAGAGGAGGAGAATGGAAGAGAATGAAGGAGGGAGAATGGTGGAAGAACAGAGGGAGATGGGGGTGTACTTCTTCTCAATTCAAACCTTGCATGTAACTTTTAATCAAAATAAATTATTTATTATTTTTATCACCGTGTCTTACTACCTGTTCAGGTTATGGCCATATATGATCATTAATCTAATAAGGTAGGGATGAGGACGAAAGCATTTTAGAGATAATATACCCGCATTTGCATGGCAGCAGAGTGTAAAAGTATTCAGGAAAAAAAACCGCCCTTAATAGACCTGATCGAGATCCAAACCCCAAATCTCCCCATCATCAGCAGGCCAGTAGAACATGAGATTGATGCCTTAGAGACCATTTGTCCAATAAAGCGGGTAAATAAATAACGATTATTTAACTCTCTTACCTGTCTACTTTTCGATTATTGTTTTCTAAAAATGGGGTGGCATAAAAACCACTTTCAAGATAATCAATAGAAATAAAGTCGGTCAATCTCATGTTGGTCCGGTTCGACGATGAGGATATAGTTTCAAATCCTGGTCGATTATAATGGGGGTGATTTTTCCACAAGTGCTTAGCCATGTGTTAAATCTGAAAACTAAACAGCCAAACCACCACCCCCTTCCTCTACCATCTCCCTATCCCCACTATGGGTTACTCAACGATTGCAAACATTTACATTTCAAAGGTGAAATCGTCCTGTTTTCAAACGCCAATGTCATGACTTCAAACTATAACCTCTCATTCTTTTATACTACCCTCTAAAGCAATGATTCCCAAACTTTTATCAGTAGTGTACATCTTTCAGGACTATGGCTTGACCAACACACACGTACATGTGCACACATACACACACGGTGATGAATTATCGGCCGTGAGATAGATGTTGGTTCTGTTCTAGATTTAAGTTATTTTGTAAGTCGTGTGTTGATATAATCACTGGGTTCAGAAAAATGAACTTTAAAAACCTCAAATAAATGCAAAATAAAAGCTTTAGTGTTAATATAAACAAAGCCACAAACAAGTGAAATAAAGGACAGCCCATTAGAGCACACCAAACTCTGCATTAATTTATTATAGGCCTACTTACTACTATCCAAAAATACTTTATGATTAATAAAATACAATGGTGCCCGCTGAAATCCTTCATAGGCCTATAATGCTCAAGATACACATCCCACATTTTGGAAAACACTGCTCTAAAGTGTCTAAAAAATGGGAATTTTCCTTCAGGAAAACATGAATTTCCTAGTGAGAAAATATGTCAAACCTGTTACAGTGAAATCATTTAACCGCGGACACCTTCCAGGATGAAAAAAATGTCTGTAATTTTTGTTATTTGTAATGTATATATTTCAATCATAGTTCTTGAACGCAGTTTAATTTATATGAACCCATATACGGTGGATATTAACTACAACACTCTAATTACTGCATTGTACAGTCTTGCATGCAGGATTTATTATGACAGGTGAATAAATATTGTATGTAGCTTTGTAGATTGCATTATACAAAGAACAATACACAAATAAAATGAAACGTGATCAGTAGAACTTCTGTACTGTAGGTCTACATGTGTGCATGAGGCCAAAGGTTGAATATAAAGGGAGTGAACCCGCATTTGCGTGGAGAGAAAGTGGAAAACCATTCTAGGGAAAACCACCCCTCAGTTCATCAGAGCGAAATTCGAACCTCGATCTCCCCGTCCTCACCAGTCTAGCTCAGCACAGAACTAGTGCATTAGCTAACCACGCCACCAAGGCGGGTATATAGAAAAGTTGTTTCACCATAAAAAGCCAATGTCATTTTGGTGGGGAAATTTAAACTGTCCAGTATAAAGAAGATTCCGCTATTCAGAGGTGTCCTTTAACGGAGATTACACTGTATTAGATTTGCCTACCTTGGTGACTGAAGGATATTTGACGTCGTCATACGGCCCAACAATGCAACTGCTGAACTTTGAGAAAAAAACAGGTTCCTTGGGATAGGGCACATTCTGCTCGTCGCAGTGACCGCTGTAGTTGAGTCCTACACACACCACCTTGCTAGGGGATGTGATTGGGGGCAACAGTCGGATCTGTGACAGAGGCACCACAGACTTGCTTTCGCCTACAACCCTGCAACACACAGTCCAGTACTTGTATTGTTACATGGCTCGTAAACAAGTACAAGTTTGTTGGAAACTTGACAGCCAGCCCAGGAGCACAAATAATTGCTATGATTATGCAGGGTAGATTGGGGTTAACTAGGTACATATTGTAAAAAAAATATTGTTTCTAGCAAAATGTTTTACATTTACTTTCACTTTAATATATAATTTATAATTAATAGTGTGTGGCCGGCTTCAGTGCCCAAATTATCTCAGGCACCACTCTCGAATTTGACTGGCTGATTGATAACGGGGAGATTATGGTTTTAATGCCCTTTCAGGTCTACTGAAGGTGGTTTTTCCTAAATTATTTACCACTCTCCTGCCATGCAAATGCTGGTAAAATACCTCTAAAATCTTTCCTTCCTCATCCCTACCCCATTAGAGTAATTATCATATATGGGTTTAACCTGAACAGCTAGTAAGACGCGGTAATTAATTTTTTTTTAAATAGCATATGTGTATGAATAAATTGGAAATATGAAGGGCAGCGATTTTGTTCTAAAGTAGCCCCATGGCTTCTTTGGTGCTGACTGACAGCTCACAGCTGACTTCTGACAGTCAACATTTAGGTATATACCTAAATGTTGACTGTAAGAAGTGACAGCTGCTAAAAACATGTTTTTGCAGATCATATGGTTCGGCGTAGGGATACATAATTTGATCTGGTAGCTTTCCAGAGCTGTCAGCTGTCAGTCAGCACCAAAGAAGCCCAACCTGGGAATCAAACTCAAGAGTGCAGTATTAAAAATTGAATGAAATATAGATACTTAAGTCCCAGTTTAAAAAAAAAGCGTTTACAGAGTGAAAGATTAAAGGTAAGCTAATTTATTATGTTATGTACTAGCAAATATTATTTAATTTAAACAAACAAGTATTATCTGATGACATTCTATGCTTCTAGACTAAGGGTCACTAAACAACCATTAATTGGGAGCTACCGGAAGCTTGCAGCATTATTTTAGTTAGGAGTATGTTTTTTTTTACATCAATTACTGTTTCCAGCCTGAGGCCTGGGTCAAATTTTTAGTCAAGCTATATATTTTCCACTACCAGCTTGCTAGGCCTAGCGTAGCTTTATCTATCTTACAATCCAACTTAAGACTAGAACAAGTATAACATCCAGTCCCCGGCCATTAATTTATCAATGTGAAAGGGTAAACCAATATTTCATCAATAGGTACACCAGTATGTTATGTAAATAGTGTTATCTTTTCAGAAACTGTTACATAACACCATTATATGTACTGGGACTCAATTATGTAAAAATAACAAACATTCCTTGTGATGATAATTGGCCATGAAGCTGTGTGACTAGAATACACATAAGTTATAGTCAGGGCCTTGATTTTGATGACATGTCATCATTTCTCATAAGTATATAACCTCTGCTTATGATTCCCTTGTAGAAATGCATATTTTATAGATCTTGTTTTGTAATTTTGTGGAATTTTGGAATTTAAGGTCATACTTTCTTGGTGTGCGTAATTTTTGTGTCTTTTTAAGGGATTTAAAAGTCATTTTAAGGCATTCATGCTGAATAAGTATATTTTTAAATAATACCGATATTTTACATATGCATTGTTCAAACATATTATTTTTTTTTTCAGCACACAATAATTGCTGGAATGAGAAGATAATATTATAGTCAATGAACTTTGTATCCTCTTTGCTTGTAAAACACATATTCCTGGTGAAACACTGCAACTAAGCTGGAGAGGGTTACGTTGAGAGCGGATAGCTATTATTTCTGAACAGATATTTGTAAACTAATGTGATATTTAGCAGGAAATAAAAGAGTTTAGCTGTTGTTAAAGGTTTTTCATTGCATTTTACATTTGTAAAGTGCAAATTCTATTTAGTCATTTGCATTTATTACGAGTTGTTGTTCCAATTTTTAGGTAGTTTTAAGGGTCATTTTCTGATCACTTTTAGATCATCAAAATTTGGGCCCTGGTTTAAGTAGTATTTTGGTTAGAAGAAACTTTTAGAACACAGTTCACACTTTACATTGCTGTCATTGGACAAAGAGATAATGGCTTCGTCTTAAAGAAAATTGATTGTTACCGCCCAATCCCCCAAACTAGGTTTCATTCTATCAAAACTTATCGGGGAGGAGTGTGAAACGTTCAACGCAACTTTCTAAAAGAGGAAACCAAAAAACACAAATGGGTGAAAAAGGAAATTGGTAGGGAAAGATTGATAGGACACTTAGAAAGGAACAATAAAACATTAAGGACAAACACAAGAAATGGACATTAGATGTGAATATATGTGTGTACATATATATATATTTGTATATATATATATATATATTCACATCTAATGTTCATAGATATGTTATATAATAATAAATATCTTTAGGGAAAACCTCTTTTCACTTTTTTGAGGTAGTTTGTAATACATATTTGGAAGAAAGTACAGTAATACAGTAAAGGTGAATAGAAAACATATAAAAGGGAACAAGTATCCTATCATTCTTTACCAATTTCCTTTTTCTCCCTGGTGTTTGTTTTGTTTTTTATTTCCTCTTATAGGAAGTTACAGTGCGTGTTTCACACTCCTCCCTAATGAGTTCCGATAAGATGAAACCTAGATCGGGGGATTGGGCAGTAATGATCAATTTTCTTCAAGAGCCAGCCATTACCTCTTTGTCCAATGGCAGCTATGTAAAGTGTGAACTGTGTTCTTTTTATCATTGTAAAAATCATATTGTGTTTGTTCCCTTTTATAATGTTTTCTATCAAACTACTGTATCTTCTTCCAAATATATATTACAAACTAGGCCTACCTCAAAACGCAAAAAGAGATTTTCCCTGAAAGTATAACTAGTAACATTTCTAGCTGTCAGATAAGGCTCTGTCTATAATATTTAGCACCGCGTCTTACTACCCGTTCTGGTTATACGCTTAAGTACTAATTACACTAATGGATTAGGAATTGGGAAGGTTGAATTTAGATTAAGTGAACCTGCATTTGCATGGA
>CABFWB010000583.1:79317-97125 GCA_902151455.1 Timema bartmani
CCCCCCCAGTTCACCCGACCGAGATTCGAACCTTGATCTCCCCGTCCACGGCAGTCGAGCTCAACACGACTAGCGCATTAGCCAACTACGCCACCGAGGCGGGTGGCTCTGCCTATAAAAATATGACTGAGCCTATAGTGCCATCCATGTATTTTAGATGAGCTACTTGTAAACAAATGTGAGCTACACTGCAACCATACAATGTATGACTGTGGCCGTGTTTTTTCCACTTTTTAATGCACAATAAGTTACAAAATGCTGGAGGTGAAGTATCAAACCCACTTTCAGTGGCCACATGGTCTAAGGCGCTACCATCGCAATAGACCAGACCGCCGATGATGGGGAGATTGATGTTCAAATCTGTTGGGTGTAATGAGTATGGTTTTAACAAAATGGTTTTCCACTCTCCCTCCATGCAAATGTGAGTACACTTCCTCTAAATATAATGTTCCTAGTCCCTAAAACCATTAGCGTAATCAGTACATAAGTGTATAACATATAGCCCAAACGATTGGTAAAATGCGGTGATTGATATATATATATATATAGAGAGAGAGAGAGAGAGAGAGATATTTTGATTAGATAAACGAATATATTCTTCTATCTAATCAAAATATCAATACTATTCTATGATTATTTTTATGAACAAAATTATACATCAAATCGATTAAACAATAAAAAAAATTAAATGCAACAAATCAACTTTGGTACAGGATACCAACCGGTGATATTAAAAACCACCACATTTATGAGGACTAATCCTTTATTTTATAAGGATGCAAAAGCCATTTAAAATAAATGTATTCCTATTTTTTGTAGCAAACACAACTCTTGCAATTGAAGAGCTATTGTTATTTTATCTTGTTTGAAAAAAATCTTGAAAATCCCCTAATGAAGTAACACAAAGTAAACATAGATGACAACTGGGAAGTGGGAGTGAAACTCAAAACGTAATATATTTAAATGGCATAGGGCCTCCTTGCTATTTTGGCAACTAACTGGTAATTTTAGCAGCATTAATTAATGTTTATTTATCACGGTTCTTACCCGGCAAACTTGGGCTAACCTTCAAAGCCTTAATAAAGTAACATTTTGTTTAGCCTAATAATGATCAAATAAATTAAAATTTTGAATAATATTGATAAAATAAACAATTTAATCTATGTAAAAAACGTCATGCACCACAAATGATCATGAGCCAACGTTGTAATGCAAAGAACATAAGTCAACACAAAAGATAGTCAATATTCACATTTCCTTGTGGTTATAGTAACCTTTGTTTCAATTTTATAACTATTCAAAATTATCAAACCCTAGCTTACGATATGTAAACCCTGGTATTATTCAATGTGCCACCTTCTTAATTATGTAATAATATACATATACTGTAACCTAAAAATAGAAAGGAATTTTTAAACAAATGTAATTTAACAGGGTTCTTACAGTAATACAACCTGGTTTTATATTAATTATTCAGTAGCTTAGTAAAAAAAATTTAAGGGATTCATACACCTTATGAATTCCCTCAAATATCTTGGAAATTTCATCTGACTTACTACTGTTTCCTCATGATTTATTGACTTGTTTAAAAAAAGGGAGGGGGGGACAAAGAAATTTCCAGGACGACAACCTAAAAAAAATCTAGGAAATGATTGTAAAAATGAGAAATTCCATAAAATCTCCAGGCCTGGAAGAAATATTTTAAAATTTCAGGTTTTCCATGACACATAGGAACCCTTGTTATGAGGTATTATTCTCATTCCATATCCTACAAGATTTTTTATTTGCTTGGGTATTCATGAAACTTCCAAATCAACAAGCCTTGGGTATTAATAAATCGAGTAAGATAACACAATATGGAAGGTAAAAACAATAAAAGTGTACCCCTTGTGGTCTTACCTTTTTGTTCGGTCCAAAAGATTGGGGCCGGCTTGAAGTAGCTGCACCAACCCATTGGGAATAGTGGAATCAACACCACTTACATCGATAATATCCCCGTCTTGCGACAATTGAACTCCCAATCTTTGCGGTCCACCATTCAATGCCTTGAACTGAACAAAACGCATGTTTGAATTTGCAGAACAAGAGAAATCCCTTTTATTTGAATTGATACCTATCAAGCTCTTTAAAAACCCAGTGTGTCCTTCACAAGTCAGGCGGCAAGATATTAGACTATCTTTCTCCAAATTACGATAACCTCTATACGAAATCGAATGTTTGTTTTCTTTAGTTATTTTTAAAAATGTACTTTGAACAAGTGGTTTACACCGGCGTCTGAAAGGCATGATGTTACGTTTACGTACAGTCGTACGCTCAGCTTTCTCCACGATTGTACATTGTACAGCACAGATCAAGTTAACACGAACCACGAACTGTTCAGTTGCATAATAATAAGCTTCAAAGTGAAGGCTTGTAGTTGTGTACTTTTCTGCTGTTCGCGCCGCCGTCACAGCTGTAACCTTGTCATAAAATAACCACCTTTTTTGCTCCATCTAAGTGGCAGGTTTGGAACCGAATAATAGAAAGCACGCCATTTTCGAATTCGGCCTAACCTGACATTATGAGTTGACTAGAAGAGTTAATATAGAAGAGGAGTCCAGAAAATAAATATAATCAAAGTTTTAGAGCTACTTTATTGTAAAACTTTTTCACAATTAGTTTTTAAAATCTGTGTTTTCGAATATAAGCTCTTTATTGAGCAGACAGCTTTTTAATGTTCGAAAAAAAGTGTGTATTGAAAGTAAAAAACATAATTTAAGGGACCTAACGCATCATTCAAGCTAATAAGATTACACACTATCAATTTCTAAAAATAAGATTTAAAGTAGACGAGGTTGTATCGTCTAACTTGCTACTCTCGTTTTAGACTACTACCGGTGACTATGAGATGATCAAAAACAGAGTTTTCTTCCGCCATTTTTAAAAAGAGACCTGAAAGATTGAAAAGCTGTTCGCGTCGCCTCAGAGAGAACAGCTTTTTCATCTGCTCCTAGCTTACGCCTAGCTGTACTCATGACAGGTGTAGAAATATACCCTCTCCTTTTTTACGAATCGTTGAATTGTTCCTCCCAAAATCGAATCAATGTACTCGATTTCTTGCCTCGCTCAATGCAAGACCTCTTAATCTAGATCGATTTAATGTACCCAAATTTTTGCCTGAATCTACACAAGCACTCTTCATCTGGATTGATCCCAGGAATCGATTTAAAACCTACGAATCAGGCATCCATACTGAGAGATGAAAGAATAAAACACATCAAAGATGACAGATGTCACTTTCTTTTCCAACACGATCGTCTAGCAAGAGTTAGTGGCTTTTGCACACATCCGGATTCGGCTAGCTGGCTCCGGATACCCGGTTGTTGTCAAGCTTTCACACTACTTCGGCTTTTCACCCGTTCCGGGCAATACCAGTACGCGAATGCAATTGATTCCCTTCCACAATAGAGCATGCATGCATTATTGCGATGTGGTTTTTGTAACTACGAAGCCACTGTCAGAAATATAAAGCAAAGAAGGCATTGGTAGTGTCCGACCGAACATTCAGTTTCGGTTTTGGCTTCAGCCATAAATTTCACCTTCGACCAAATAATCGGCTTCAACCAAAATTAGACCGAAGGTTTCGACGAAGCCAAAGATTCATTTAACTTACTTTTCCTAATATTCATTCGTGGGTGCGGTGCAGAAGCGGTCACGTGACAAGTGACAACTGACAAGTCACTGCATGTTGGATTTAGGCACCCGGTTGGTAGACTAGTCAGTAGTCAGTAGTGGTGACACATGATCCGTGTTTACTATAGTCTAGTGTTACTTTCAGATTTATTTAAGAACTTTCCCTTCGAACCATGGCTAATGTAATTAATAATTATTATATATACATAAAAAATAAGTGATTAGTTTTTTGTACGGGACTGGATGGCAATAAAAAAAATTAGCTACTTTTTCAAAGCTAAACATTAAGGGGAAGAAGTGATTGATATTTTTGTCATACTTTTATTTTGTAATTATATTACTTTGTATCACAATTTCGGAAATGTACTCTACTTTATTTTATCAACAATAACAAATGTGACCTGTTGTTTAAATAAACACAATCTTAAATTTAAAATGCAACAGAAATTACATTAAACTTAAAAATAGGGATTTTTCACAATATATGCGATTTCTTCGACTTCGGCTTCGGCCGAAGGTGAAAAAGAAACCGAAGTTTGGCCTCAGCTTCTGGCAAAAAAATTACCTTCGGTCGGACACTAGTCATTGGATGCATCCAATATATTATGTAAAGAAAAGAGTCTGGAACATGTATACGTTGTTTGAGGACTTACTAGCAGATGAAAAAAACTTTTTAACTACTTCAGAATGTATGTTTACTTTTTTGATGAGTTACACGATCATTTACTAAAAGTAACTAATTTGTAACATTAATGGCAGCGTAGAAATCGTTCCCTTTGATAATATGTATGAGTAGTTTGGATAGTCTGTGTTCGTACAATCGTATTCTCACAAGCCACAGCGTCATCCAATACTTATAATATTAGCCTTTTCTCTCGTCATTTTCCTTGCCCTTCTTAACTTCAGTTGTTTCTTAGAAGCATTCTAGAGTTTTATTAAAAAGGTGTTTGTCAAAAACAATACGCTGATGAAAACTATCGAGTGGTTTGGAATGAAGTTAAAGTATGAAGTTAAAAATACCCAATTATTGAAAAGTTTTTCATTCGAAATTCAAATAGCATAGTGTTTTGTTAGTTATATTATGTAGTATGCACTTTACACTTGCGAGTATTTTGTATTAAAATATTACAGTGGATGGTAAACATTCGAAAGAATAAGGTAGAATGTCACTTATGACTAAACAAGGAGTTTCTTACTATACATCTAGAACGAGAATTAATGACATGCAGAGAGGATTGAAGACAACATTATTAGTAAAGTTAGTACCTACTGTTGTCTTTTTACCTAATGCACGTTTAAAAATTAAGTTCCAACCGCTTGCTCTAATCGATAATCTTTATGCTGCTTGGATGTTAATGATTTTTTTTAATGTGTAGTCTACTAAACTTTTTTTTAAAGGAAGTTTAAAACCATTTTCCTTGAGCTAAGTTTAGGCTAACTTTTTAAATTTTTAATGTTAAGACTAGTTTGAAAAGTGTTAAGAACAAGTTCACAATACTATTCAAAAACACCTTTGAAATATGTAACTTTTATAGTTATACTATATAGTTCGAACATTTTCTGGCCTCCGATGTTTGAGGGAGTGCCTCCAAGGCCCCCCCCCCCTTCCATTTTTAAGTGCAGGTCTTGGTTAAGTAATAAATCTCCACCCCTGCAATTCAGCGTCAGAATACTTACGGTATATGAGAGATTGCATCCAAGTTGTTCAAATGCTAGCTGTTACAGTTAGGTAAGTAAAAACTACCACTACCACTTTTAATTTTGTATTATGTATTGTTACGTACAGTTAAAATGAAGTTAATGAAGCCCATAGAATCCAATGAAGATGAATTGGTAGACATCGCTGGTAATGGACTATCCGATTAGGCTGTAGACAGACTACGCAACAGACAACTGTTGCCCGTGAAACTGGTAAAACTAGATTCCAATTGGAAACCTGCTGTCCTGTACTCGAGTGTTGAGGACTTGTAGTTTGGTACGGAAACTGCTGATGAGTCATCATACTTGTGTAACGAACCCATTCGTTTTCGCTGTTTAATATTGGGTATCAATTGTAGGACTCCTATTTGAAATTGCACGGCGTCGTCATCATCTAATTTTTTCAATGATGGAATGATCCCTTTCAAGAATGACAAAATAATGATCTGGCGAGTGGTGGACGTTCTTCTAGCACTTGTATCATTTTCAGATCTACCTCGTCTAATTTACGATTTCAGTGGGGTTTTTTTTTAATTTATCAACGTTTTCATTATTTTCATGTTCAGATGCTCCTACATTTATTGCTTCTTGAGACTTATCCACATCTTCTGATAGACTAGCATATGTTTGCCGTTCCTCAAAATACTTTATTTAAAAATTGGAGCTGAACATTGTATACTACGTTTTTTTTTTTAATGTTTGAAGCACCAGCCCCCAATCTTGTAAATTTTTTATTTTTTTACGCGGGCATCTTGAATGTTTCTCCATTTCTTCATCGCCTCTTTACCTAAAATTAAGTAAAAATAATAAATAGTTTATTTTGTTCCAAGCATCTGATGAGTAGCTGTACTTTTAAAGAGCCACACTACTGCTAGCATCTTGGTATTTCAACAGTGAGAAAAATAGTCAGCTATGTATGCCATAGTATCTGGTCTGTCAGTCAGTTGGAATGCATACCAATACCTGAACAATGGGAAACGATCACTTCAAATTTTTAAAGAAGAGAAAATGTTCCGCACTGTTTAGGGGCAATTGACGGAAAACATATTCGAATAGTCAATTCACTTGTTTTGAAATATCATAACTACAAAGGTTACGCGTCAGTAGTATTAATAATGATGGTGGCAGGCTTGGTATACCGTTTTATTTATGTTGATATTGAAAGCTATATAACAGATTGTGATACTAAAGTATTTAAAATATCTTCGTTGTGATCATCGATTGAAAATAATGGACAGGAATTACCAGCTGAGAAATGCTTCCCGGGAACGTCAAGCCCAAATATGTCATCTTTCTTAGTGGAAGATGAAGCATTCTCGCTACTCAACCATCTACTTCGACCTTATGCTGGATCAAATCTGACTTTAAAAAAAGAGTTTTTAAAAATTGTTTGACTAGAGATACAGGGTATGTACAGTACAATGCACATTTGGCATGCTCAGTAATAAGTGAAGGATATTTAATCGACAGATTAACTTGGAACCAGATTTTGCAGTATACGTTGTCAAAGCTTGTGTTGTCATACACAATTTCATTCGCGATAGAGATGGATACCAGAATCTGATGGAGGATATAATGACAATATCTGGTCTTGATGAAATACATAGAGAAAAAGTATTACGTAGTGGAGTGACAGAAACCAATATGAGAAATATACTATATGATTACTTTTTAACGAATGCTAGACCCGTAAGTTGGCCGTTATCGAAAATATAAGTAAATACTTTTACATTGCTAGTTTTGAATAAACAATAATACTCATCAAATGTATATTTTTTAATATCTCCCAATAAAAAATAAAAGTAAATACTTTATGCATTGTAACTTTTGAACAAACAGTACTCACCAAATATAATTTTTATCAATATCTCCCAATTCCTCAAAGTCACTCGCAAGCTTATTACGTATTTCTCTCCAAGCTTATTTTGTTGCGTTCTTGTCTTTGTAAATTTCGGCCGTGTTGTCCCATAGAACCAGCCTGGCTTTAACCAATGATATCAATATAATTTTTTACATCAATCGCCATTGCGTATGGTGGTGTAACCTCGAACAAATAGTGACACGTCTTGCCAAGGCTATAGTCAGGTTTTTTGGGGGAGGTTTCAATCCCCCTCCGAAATTTTATGAATAAAATATATATGGCTTCATTTATGGTTCAAACCATATCAAAATTAAGGTACAAGTACAAATTAGGGGGCTGTGTTACCATAAAAGTACTTCAGAGAGCTTCTAGAGGTGTTTAATATCTAGAATTTTCTCTAGACCTCAGCAGTTACATAACAATGGTGCCATAAAAACACTTCAGATAGCTTCCAGAGGTGTTTAAATGCATAGATTTTGCTTAGCCTCCGGCAGTTAGGGGTTATGTTGCCATAAAAACACTTTAGAGCACTTCTAGAAATGTTTAATATAATAAATGTATCTAGTCTCCAGCAGTTCGGGGGTTATATTGCAATGAAAAACACTTTAGATAGCTTCTTGAGGTGTTTATCATTTAGAAATTTTTATAGCCTCCGGCAATTGGGGGATTTGCCCACCAAATCCCCTTCTCCCCCTGAAATTATTGGCTGGCTATGGCCTACGTCTTGCTTCTGTAGATACTACCGAGTGACTGACAGCTGGTAAGTGAGAATGCATGCATACCCTTCAATACAACACTATACGCCTGGTTGCCGACAACTGGGTGTACAAGGGTGTAGTCCAGAGACGACTCGGTGGCCGGCTACTAGATATCTATTCTCTCTTACACACATACAAGGCAATGTGGCATTTCTATATCGTTGTATAATTTTTATGGATGTATGATATATATCAATGTATGGTTAGTTAAACTAAATAAAAGGGTTAATAACAGTTTTGAAGAGTATAACTAAGCTCAACACTCATAATTTGTTTATTTAAATAAGTCGATTTAGGCTAAAATATTAATATTGAACGTAAGACTTATAAACAAAGTTTGTCATTCTAACAAAAGTAATCAGGTTTTTAGCGACCTTATTTCATTATAGTTATCGAACATTAAATATAATATGGTTCCTGAAAGAAATATACAAACTGAGAGCCAACTTTAAATATATTGTAATATAGTAATACCTCTATGGTAATACTTCCTACAAGTCCTATAACCTAAATGATAGTTTGGATGTAAAACTACTACACAAAGTTTATTATTCAAACATATGTAACTAAGTTTTAAGCTACCTTATTTCATTATAGTTATCGAACATTAAATATAATATTGCTTCTTAAAGCAATAAGCTCTACAAGCTAAGAGCTAACTTTAAACATATTGTAATATAGTAATACTTTATACAAGCCTATAACCTAAATGATAATCTGAATGTAAGACTATTACACAAAGCTTATCATCCAAACGAATGCAATTAAGTTTGAAGCTATCTTTTTCATTTTGGTATCGAACTTTGAATATAATATTGTTTCTGAAACCATTAGATAAGCTAATGACCAATTTTAAATATATTGTATTCTTGGCAGAATGTAAAGAACATGGGCGTTAGCTATATATTTTATTATAATAAAGATTTTATTCTTATTTGTACAATATTACCTTTAAAATTGAATAGTGTATCCTTTAATGTAAATATGTCTTCAGTCAATACTTCACTATTTAAAAAGAATACTTTTATTCACCAGACACACGTTTTTGCACAAGAACATTAAAAGAAACCGTTATATCTGTCCTCTCGCTAGCAAGTGGATGACAAACTTTAGCGTCACGATTTGGTCCGTTAAAAGGGGTGTGCTTATATCCTTCTTTCAGTATAGTAGCCTATCAACAAATCTTGTTAGAGGTAAAGTAACCATATTGACAAACGATCAAATTATGTATCTTTAATCTGTCAAAACCTGTGTATTTTCTGAAAAGTTAAAATTTAACAACAAAAGGATGTGCGTATGAACACATTAAAAATATTTAAGTTTTTTTGGACTGAACAAATTTAGGATTTAATCCGATTTATTTTTATCCAAGCTTGTTTTGTTGCGTTCTTGTTTTTGTAAATTTCGGCCGTTTTGTCCCATAGAACTAGCAATTTCCAAATATATCTATCTATTTAAAATACAATATCCAGAGAAATGCCCTGACTTATTTTCATGCTCCCTAAATCTACATTTTGTTATCATTTGTGTGGTGTCTTGTTTTTATGTGGTATTGTCTTTGAAGTTTGGCTACAGACTTATCAAATATTAAACATTTCAAACAATCTCGTTATATTGTATACTTCATAAACAATTATCTATATATCAAATTACCTTATACAAAACAAAGACTCATTATTTATTAATGATTTATTCTAGCTGAACTTTTCAAATCCTACGACCCTATGATGTGGAAAACTAATGTTGATTTGAGTGTATGTATTAAAAGAAAGTCTTTTTACTTTTGTTTGTTGTGTCGGAATTTGTAAGGTCATGAAAATATATCTGTTTAGAGAAAGTATAATTTTTCATTATACATTTTTTTTAAATTCGATACCATAATTTGAAATAATATAGTCATAATGTTCAAAAACACATTTCAAAGTGGTTTCTTGTCCATACTGTATAGTATTGGAAGTAAACCCCTTCAAATTTGGGATAAGAAAGTGAGAAATGGTCATATTAAGAGAATTACAGACAATGATATCCAGTCATTAGTTTTGGAAATTGTAGGAACCAATGTAAGTACAACATTCATAACATGTCCAGCAGACCCAAAGAAAACGCTAGGCATAAAGCTTCCATTTTTGGTTATGATCATCAAGAATTTGAAGAAATATTTTACATTTGAAGTACAGGTACTAGACGATAAAAATGTCCGTCGGAGATTTCGTGCGAGCAATTATCAGTCTACAACTCGTGTCAAACCATTCATCTGTACAATGCCAATGAGATTGGACGATGGCTGGAACCAGATTCAATTCAATTTGGCAGATTTTACCCGTCGGGCATATGGCACAAACTATGTAGAAACTTTGAGGGTTCAGATACACGCCAACTGCCGAATTAGGCGTGTTTACTTCTCTGATCGGTTGTATTCAGAAGATGAACTTCCTGCCGAGTTCAAGTTATTCTTACCTATTCAAAACAAAGCAAAAGCTTAAAGCCAATCAATTATTTGATCTACCTGTTCAAGTAATGACCAAAACTTTGTTTAACGGCAAAGGCCCATCATGGTAAAAGAGCTAATAGACAACATTAGTCCTAAAATAAACTTGTGTAGGTTATTTGGTGTGCATGTGTGTAATCATTTCTCTATGGCTAAAAAAATTTAAAGCAATTGGCCTATTGTTATTAATGGCCGTGTCTGAATAGTCTGTGCAGAACACACTTGTACATTTTTACCCTTCATAGTGTCAGCTCGCAATTGAGCTATATCGACTGAGAGACCACCGTCTTCTGGCGAAGATAGTGCCAACTTCTGCAGATAGATTCCTGTTAGCAGCACAATAAACCCCCAGGCCATTAATCTCAGTTTTCTAGATGGAATCACCTCTTTTCAAGTCAAGTAGCTCCTCGTTTACCCTCACAAGACCGAGTTAACCCTGTTTCAGACCCAATGCTTCACAGAAAAATATTGTGCTGGGGATCAAACCCGGGACCTCTGGATCTGTAGCCAGGAATCCTGACCACTAAAGCACTGGCAACTATATTGCATTTTGATAGTGTTTTGTTGATTGTCATAATTGGGGAAGCTTACTAACTTAAATCAATTCTGTTTAAAAGTAGCTAACGGTATTTTCAGATAAATAAATAGGCCAATAGGGATCTAAAAATAAATTAACTTATTGTATGTATGTCTCTTGATGGAAGACATTATGCAGAATAGTTTACTATTTACTATGCAACACAAATTACAACTAGCCTACACAACAAAAGGTCTGCCAAAAATGCAGAAATACCAAATCATTTCTGCATATTTATAACAATTTATGATTATATATTAATTGATAAGCTCCCTAATTAATTTATATCAAGAAAATATTATTCTTAAATAATTATATCTAGTTTTTCACTTAAACCTTAGACTGAAAATACATACTTTTCCTTTGAATAGATATGTTCACCCTACAAAAATAAATATAACCAATTGACATATTTAGACCTAATTCATATGAACGAATAACACAATACATTAGTTTGATTTAATGGTTTGTGTATATTTTATTCATTTTCCACACAATAATACTTTCATCAAACATTATTTTAACTCAAGTGCATTAGAAAGGGCTATTTATTTTATCTGCCCTTTAGTTAAGTGTGTTCTAAAGGATGCATCAGCATCCAGCACACTTGAAAGAGAATTCAGACACAATAAACAAAGACTTCCAAGGGCCTTTAGACAGACTATTCAGACACAGCTATCCGTACTTGCTAATTAAATGCTAATCTTTTCATACTTAATGTTAAATAGTATTATCTTTTGAGCAGGGCTGTGTAGTCGATAAGCCAAGTCTTCGAGTGTGACTCTATTTTCTATTTTTCTACTGTTTGATTCAGACTCTTTAAAAAATACTCCAATACAGATGACTTCCTGGGAAGCTTTTTTAACATTATGAATGTACAAATTTAAATATATTTGTTGATCCAAATTGCAAATAATATCTGTAAAGAACAAAGAAAAGTATAAAATCTAAATGATATAGGGCCTAAACCTATTTATAATGTATAGTGTTTTATTATTATAAATTTTTATTTCAAATTCGGAGTCAGTAAATTTTTACCGTCTCCAACTCCTACTCCATCCAAAACTGTTTCCAACTCCACGACTCTGACTCCACAACCCTGCTTTTGAGTTTGACCAGCTAAAACTGCCGCACTTTGTTAAAATATTGATATGTGTACATTATTTATAAAACCTTTTGTATTGAATGAACTAACCAAATACTGGCACCAAACAATATATAGACCCTAGAACTACAACTTTATTACGTTGAATAATACTAACTTCCTCTCTTATTTGTTAAAAACTCACTAAGGCATTTCATCATGTCACTGGTTTTAAATAAGTGTTGTCTGGGTGATCAGTGTTCATTATGATGCAATCATTTTGCCCAAGGCAGCCGCCACGGTCAGAGAGAAAGTATCAATTGCTGTCAGGCCACACAGCTTAAAATACAATGCTTTGTGTTGGTTTTTGGAACAACTTTATTCTGTCTAAGCTTATACTCCCTTTCACCCTTCACCTATGACCACCTTTTGTCATGTCCATAAGAAAGAGAGGAAAGAAAACTGGGAAACTTGTCGTCTCACCAAAAGAGGAAAGCTCGCTGCTAGTTCTTACATGTCTTAACATTTTATCAGAAAATTACTGTAGGCCTATTTGTTAGATGAAGGCTAAATATAGAGCCTCTTTTCATCAAGTCTAGGCTCATTGCTCCCCAAATATTCTTAAAAAGTCATTGAAAATGATCTAATGTAACATTTTCACACAATTTTATTCTATTAGTAAAACTCAAAATATAGGGTTATTAATGAAAAAGAGCCCTGTTGGAATCTTTCCACTTTATTTTGGCATGAACCATATTTTGAAATAACACATCTTAGAATTAAATATTGTGTTAGAGCTGAACGTTTGTGTGGAAATTTCTCACTAACTGAGGTGACCCTCTTAAGTTATTTAACTTAAGTTTTCAAACCATTAAACTTTTGTTAACTATTAAACCTACCTGTGTTCATAACAGAAATAGTCACATTCAATAGCATATCAGGTTTATAGTAAACATTGAGTAAAAACTGGTTGTACTACATTATTTTAGACCCTCTATTAGTAGACCTATATTTAATATAAATAATTACAGAATAGAATGGCTAAATTGTATTAATTTGAATAATGTATGATTAGTATGTAGCTCTAACCCATTAACTTCCTTTTTTATATGCACCTTCATTTTGTTGCACATATGTATTTATTTTAGTCATTAATTATATTTTATGATAGGTAACATTTCAGCTTTAATAAATGTACTAAACTTCTTAAGAGTTTACTACGCAAACATCTTAATTCAGAAAATTGGTTTAAGACAAATACAAAGACTAGTGTAGAGCATTATTAATCACAAAAAAACACTTGATATATTGCTGTGCCATAATATTATGTCTATTGGTTTAATTTAATTCCTACATCATAATATTGACATTGTCAAGTAGACATAGCTTACCCATGTGTATTAATTATTATGACAACATTGTGTGATCCGCTTTAGTGGCCAAATGGTATAAGTCACTGCATCACTTTCATGTTAGACCAGCCTGCTCATGAAGGGGAGATAAAGGTTCAAATTCAAGTTTGGTCTATTTAGGTTGGTTTTCCCTAAATGTTTTCACACTCTCCTTCCACGCAAATTCGGGTGTACTACCTCTAAAATGCTGCCTTCCTCATAATATATAACTTTGAACAGGTAGTAAGACGCAGTAATAAAAAAACTTTGTTTGGAAGGGTTTTTGTTGTCATAAACCCTTTTTCCGAAAGAAGGTGTAAGGGTAACTTACCCCTTACTTATAGACTATAATATCTGTTTAATTTCAACTATAAATTCATTTTATTGTTAGCATATGTGTTTAGAAAACAATCCTTGAAGAAGTTATGCATGGCGTGTTCAAATAGATTTAAATTTTTTAATTTAATTAAATGGAATATTTGTTCCACAAACTTTCCACTAAATCAACCATGCATTGTGTTGCTTCATGCGAAAAACCTTAATGTATGTTTTTGTCATTGTAAAGTTAAAAAGCTTTGTTAAATTGGAGGAAACACTTTACTTTTTTTAGAGGTTTGACAAGTTTTGGCAATACTCCATGCTTTTTCATCAAATCCTGGTGTTTTTGAAGATCTATCTACCATGTTTATATTGTGCAGTGTTTAAAGGTTTGTTTCAAACTCTCTGACAAGCAAGATTAGGTTACTTTGAATTTGACTACTGTAGCTTAGATTTGTAATAATGCTTGCTGCCTTATACAGAATTATAATGATATAGACCCTTAAGTTATACTTTTTTAATAAGCTACTAACTTTATGTTAGACTGTAGGCCTTCCGATACCTACTAACATTTATTGGATATAGTACCAGTTGTATATTAAATTAAACTAATTAATAAAAACTAGATTGTATGCAAGGTCACAATCAATTTTATCCATGTCTGCCACATACCAAACCATTTTAAATACTAGTAAGTTTACATAAATCTATTTGGTGAAAAAAAAAGTAACATTATTAAAATGTAAAAAAAACAAAACACAACTAAATATGGACACACAGTTGGATCAGGCACGTCAAACTTGTTTGATCTCATGGGCCACATTGAAAATTAAAAATAATGAGGGGGTCATTTTTCAGAAAATTCAATATTGTCACCATCTTAAAATCAAAAAACTCAATTTTAAAATACTTACTATGACAAAAAAATATTTTTTTTTAGCATTGCGTCTTACTACCCTTGTACTAATTATGCTAATGGGCTAGGGATGAGGAGGATTGAAGATTTAGAGGAAGTGTACCTGCATTTGTATGGAGAAAGTGGGAAACTATTTAGGAAAAAACCACCCTCAGTACACCCGAGCAGGATCGAATCTCGATCTCCCCATCATTAACAGTCTAATGTATTGTGAGAGTAGTCCCTTAGACCATGTAGCCACTGAAGTGGGTAGTAAAAATGTTATCAAATGCTAAAACTTAAGTTCTACTAATTTTTTTTTTCCCCCTACAGAAATTTTAAACTTTTTATTTTCAAATCAAGGTTGTGAGTGCTAAGCAGACTTTAAATCACGTGTTTGTCTTTTTCATTATTAATGATAAATGCTCGTCCGTAAGCCATCATTTCTCGGGTGTTTGTTCCTTTTCATAAGAGAAAACTGTTCATACTAACCCGCTTTAGTGGCTGAATTGTCTAAGGCGTCACACTCGTGTCAGGCTGGCTTGCTGATGTCAGGGAGATCAAGATTCAAAATATGTTCAGGTCTACTGAGAGTGTTTTATCCTGGATGATTTCCCACTCTCCCTCCACACAAATGCGGGTAGAATCACCTTTAAAATTCTTCTATCCTCATTCCTACCCTAATAAAGTAATTATCTTATATGATTATAAACTGAACTTGTATAAGTTAGTATAAAAAAAACCGGTTCATACACTAATGTACTGTCAAAAATTTCACATGGTTGGGAAATTTAACAAGTCTTGGGAATCGTTCTCTAATGAGCAAAGAGTAAAAATTGGATACACCAACCTCACTCGCTATATTTCCCCCAATATTGCCCAATTTCTAAATGTCATAATCTCAAATGGTGCTTTTCTACACTAAGGTGAATCTGACCGATTTGGATGTTGAGTCATTAAAAGACCCAGGAGCCTGTACAGAATTTTGAATCGGGTCACAAGTTTGACATGCCTGTATTAGGTCTAAATAAATAATGCTCTTTTACATTATATTTAAAGGAAACAGGGGGAGTTCCATTACACACGTTTACCAGGTAACAACTTTTATAACTCAAACCCATAAGGACTCCATTAAATACTTATTTTTAAAAATTAATTTAAATATGACAGAAACTACTTTTAACTATGATATAAAATGTATTAGAAAGGTCTAACAGATGGCAGCACTAATTCACTTTGACCTAAAATTGGACTTTCTCCCTTTTTCTCCTGTAATTTTTTTTCCCCGTCTTGAATTGAAATGTAACCATATTGAATATCTGCTCAATAAATTCTTTGTAAGGGAAATGAGAAAGCATATGATAGGCCCATATGTTTTCTTAGATACTACATTTTTCTGAAGAGTTAGATCCAATTTTTATTTGTTAAGTCAACAGCATGAAAAACATTTCTCCATAATTGCCTGGAAGTGTTTTTATTGTTGTCTATAATTATTTTTAATTGACTATGGAAATGTTATCAATTAAGATTGTGTAATTTTTTGTATGTATTTTTAAAAAAAAAACACTTTTGTTCATAAGTCAAAACTTAAGATCACAATAAAAAATTTTTTTAAAGAAAGTTCTGTATCATTCATTATCTTTGTTCTGTCTTGCCCTATCATTCTTTACACACAAATCACAATTTGGCTTATGGTAAGCCTACTTAATTTAATAAAAGTCATATACATTTTTTCAAACTTCCAAGCTTAATATTTTAATGTTAACTCTGAAGTATATAAGTCACATTTTTCTTAAACAAAATGAAAGAGATTATTCCTTGAATTTCCTCTATTCTGTCACTTTCATTTAACTATATTTACTTTCTTATGCTTTATTTAGATTAAATTTTTAACTTCACTTTCACCCGCTTTGGTGATCGCACGGCCTAAGGTAGAAACGGTGAACCTGCGGTCTTTTAAGTCATTCACTGCAGCCTTTTAGCATATTTTGTCAATCATATAGTTTTGTCGTTTATAAATTATGCCTTCACAGACATCTATTTTAATTTATTGAAACCCGCTTTGGTGGCCACATGGTCTAATGTGCTACTCTTGTAGTAAACTAAACTGCCAATGAAGGGGAGATTGAGGTTCGAATCTTGGTTGGGTGTACTGAGGGTGATTTTTCCAAACTGGTTTTCCACTCTACCTCCATGCAAATTCAGGTACACTACTTATAAATATAGCTTCTATAATCCCTGAAAATATTAACTAGCACACAAGCATATAGCCCGAATGGGTAGTAAGACGATGTGCTAAAATAAAATAAAAAAATAATTAAAATAAGAAAAAAATGTTATTTTTAAAGTATAAAAAACTGTTTTATTGGTTTATCTACCATGAAATGACATGCTGCCTTACAATACCAAAAGGTTTCCTACGCTTGGTTTAAGGTATCAAACTCAAATTAGACTGGACTACCAATATTGAAAAGATTGGGGTTAGATTATTATTGTTGGGTTTACGAAAGGAGGTTTTACATGAATCGATTCCTACTCCCTCCACATAAAATGCAAGTAAATTTCCTCTTTATTTAACCTTCTTCATCCCTAACCTAATAGTGTGTGTGTATGTATATATACACAGATAGCCTGAATGGGTAGTAAGATGGGGGTGGATAAAACACAAATATTTCACGTTCTACCAGCTGGTTCCACACCCTCATACTCTCCATCACCTCATCTCATCAGGACATGAAAATAGCCTTCACGGAAAGTATGTATGATTATTACATTCTGTTCCCTTGGACAACGGTACACTAGCGCTGGTTAATCTTTCCACTACTGGGCTACAAATGATGTAGCCCAGACACACAATATATATTAATGTACCATTGTCCAAGGGACACCCGAATACACTAATCACACATACTTTATATTTCATATATATATAGCCAGGCCTCCACCGTGGTTCGGATTCCACGTTAAACTGTAGGTCCTCCATTTCATCTCACAATCACCCTACCATTGCACATTAGCGTAAGTGCGTATAACCCGAACGGGTAGTAAGACGCGGTGCTAATAATA
>CABFWB010000583.1:97211-110362 GCA_902151455.1 Timema bartmani
ACATACATACATACATACATACATACATATATACATACATACATACATACATACATACATACATACATACATACATACATACATACATACATACATACATACATACATACATACATACACACACACACACACACACACACTTCACTTTACTTTCTAATGAATAATGTTAATTTTTTCCTTTCTAATAAAAAATAAAATACATTTTTTATGCACATTTGCTTTGTATTTTTTTTGTTGGTTTTATCAAATAACAGTACTGAAACGTCTACTAATCATTGTAGAGTGTGAATTGAAGCACACCCAAAGGAACAACAGCTCTTGGTTGGTTAATGTCCTGCAACATTTGGCGTGCGGGGATTGAAAACAAATTTTATAATGCAACTGATGTGTTTTTAAAAAGTGCTAACTTGTTCTTAGAGGTCCTAAATATATTACAAATGTTTATGTTAATTTTGTTATCATGAGATAACTGAAATTTATTTATTTTTGCTAAAAAAAGTTGTCTTGAAGAAAATACATTCAGAAGAGAGATTTGAATGGCTCTTTTTTTCACACCTTAAATCATAATTCATAGTTTAAAAAAAATACTAACCATCTTATTGGCGCCCGTTGATAGAAATTATCATGTTCTGATATAACCAGTCTGTCCAGAAAGTGTACGCTAAATACCAAATATATATAAACTTTTTTTTTGTGGCCTAAACTGATGACATTTTAATAAATTATCAGTGTTATTTTATACATTGATACTATCAAAAGCGAAAGCTGCAGTTCACATGACTAGGCGTATGCATATATATGAAAGTAGATCTAGTAAATTTTCTAGCTGTCAAATAAGGTCCTTCCTATGAAAATAGGACTATACATGTAAAAACACATTTTACTTCAACTATTTACTAACACTTTTTTTTTTACTCTGAAATGTAGAATACTTACTTACCTTAACACGTTTCCACCATGGCGTAGTTTATAAGATAGGACCATAGAGTAATTAGTCAAGGAGAGACAGCTACTATTCAGGGTAAACAGTGTGTACAGGCTAGGACTATAGGACCTGTTGCATCAACTTAAGGTTTGTGAACTCTTATATTCTCCAAACAGGAGTAAAGATATTCTCCTAGAAAGTCATCCGACGGAAATACTCCTGCGTCTCACCCACAAACATTCAATAACGGACGTTGAAGCTCTTCGTCATCGCCGGCCCAGTAAAAAGGTTGAAGCAGCATTTAAATACCTTTTTGAAAGAGGCCATTCCCCTTCGTCGGCACTAGAAACGTTTAAGCATGATCTTTATCAAGAACATGGTGACTCATTTTATAAGGTAAACCGAAGACTCGAGATCAATTCATCATCATCAACTGTTTCCAACCTCTGGCTGGGTCAATTTAGTAAAATGCCTCCATCTACCTCCTTTAATCACTTCCATTCTTCTCCTCTCACTTGCAGACTTTCTGGTATCTGCTCTTTGCATCTCTTTCTTGATCTTTCTTGCAGTCGTTCTCCTACTTCGTCTCCATCATTCTCTTTGGTGTTCTCTCCATTTCCATCTTCATTACATGACCATACCATCTCAGTCTTGCTTCCTCTACTATTTAACGAACTCCTTATAACCCCACTCTTGCCCGGATAACTTCATTCCTAAGCCTGTTTCTCTGTGTGACGGCTAAAGCTACGGCTACACTAAGCCGGTCCGCACCATTCTGCACTGCACAGGCGCAGACGAATCGTCGAGAGAGCATTTATCCACACTTTTGAGGTGCGGTACGGAATGGGCTCCCGAATATCGTGGACGTTGGGTGTCTTCGTAAATGTTTGGTAGTTCCTGAACTGGGCTGTCATACCAACCACGAAACAGCGTATATTGGATCATTCTGATGAGCTATTTGTTAAGTTTGTTCTCGTTTTACTATTCAAAAAATAAAGTGCATTTTAAAGAAATGGATGATGAGATACTTATCATTTATGTATCAGAGTACAAAAAACTATATGACCAATCAGACTCAAGGTATATGAACAATGTGTGGAGATTAAACATTTGGGAAGAAATAAGAAACAAAATTAATGTTTCAGGTAAGAAAAAACTCTCTGCTGGAGTTCGAACACGTAGAACATTGCTCTTCCACAGTTTCCACAAAACTACTTGTGGGAGTGCCGTGCGTGCGCATCATTTCATTCCTTCTTTCACATTTGGCGCGGTACGGTGCGGCAAGTGTAGCCACTTGATAGAAATTTGGTGGGGTGCGGACCGGCCTAGTGTACAGTAGCCCCACGGCTTCTTTGGAGCTGACTGACAGCTGACGGCTTTGAAAAGCTACTGGACTAAATTATGTATCCCTACGCCGAACCATATGATCTGCAAAAAACATCTATTTAGCAGCTGTCACTTCTGACAGTCAAAATTTAGGTATATACCTAAATGTTGACTGTCAGAAGTCAGCTGTGAACTGTCAGTCAGCACCAAAGAAGCCATGGGGCTACTGTAGCTGAGCTTAGCATGCTCCTCACATACTTTGTTCCCATGGTCTCCATTCTCCTCTGGGGAAACATACTGACCACAAATGTAACATAAACACAGTAAAACATTATCTTTCACAGCTCACAACCAGTTTTATCATGTCATCTGTTTTTAAGTTTAGTTCAATTTTCATAGGTAGAACCTCATCTGACAGCTAGAAAAGTTACTTGATCTTTCTTATATTCTTTCGTCAAGTCATGTGATTTGCAGCTGCCACTTTCTGATATATAATATCAATGCCGGTGACCTGGCGGTCTAGGGGTAAGGTGTCGGACTTCTGTGCTGGGGGTCCGGGGTTCAATCTTCAGTCCCGGCACAGATTTATTTGATTGCCAAACCCTTCCTTCACCTCTGACAAGACGTGTATCAATCACAACTTGTGAATGTGTGGAATGCCAGGCCTCCACAGGCCTCCACCGTGGTTCGGATCCCACGTTAGACTGTAGGTCCTCCATTTCATCTCACAATCACCCTACCATCACACATTAGCGTAAGTGTGTACAACCCGAATGGGTAGTAAGACGCAGTGTTAATAATAATAATAATAATAATATCAATGCCTATAAAAATACACTCATACATAGTATATTTTATCAATTCTGCTTGAAAAAATATATGTTTGTATTTTTTAGAAGGCCCTTTCAATTAAATTGAACTATAAATACTGTAGGCCTATTCAAGTTAATATATCCCTTAAACCTAAATTTGTACAGGTCTTCAATCCAAACAACTTTGGCTGTGTATATATGTATTATTTTAGTTTTAAACTCAACGTGCACGGTAAAAAAAAAGTAACTAAGCTCTTTGTTTTACATATAAAATGGTAATTATATGTGGTGTTTTTTTTCTATCTTTGCTCTGCTGCAGGTTGCTGTTGATAGGGTGCAATGGTGCTACAAGTTATACTACAAACTATTTTCAAAGGAATACACAGCCCCTGAACAATTTGTAGAGATGCAATCTTTAGAAACCCTCTTCAACGATTGCTACGTGTCTTCTGACCGAAAGTGTGCCAATACGAAGGAATTGGGGACAATGTTTATAGAGGACCTGGATGACAAGTCTGATGTGTTTAGTGTCTTAAATGTTTCCAATGACACCGGCTCAAAGACACCGTATACATGGCTGGACAATGATTATAAATACGAGCTTTTTGATCAAAATACGAGTACGCAAGTTTTCTCACTGCCATCAGCTTCTGTGCCTAAATACAGTGGCTCTACTTTGGTGAATTCTCCTAATAGCCTGTTGCAACAAAAATATTCAAATCTGTGAAGAAAACTTAGAGTACCTATTTAAGATTCTTCGTTTAAGAGTTCGGACAAAGCCAAGTGTGTACTTAGAGCCCCTGGGCAAGTTTGTCTCTAGTTTTAGAGATAATAATAATATTTAGCACCGCGTCTTACTACCCGTTCGGGTTATACGCTTGTTTTAGAGATACAATGCACTCTGAACATAATCTCGTTTCTGCTTTGCAAATGTTTGGTGCGCCATCTTTCAAGTTTAGGAAAAGTGTCAAGGGTTTTGTCGAAAACTCGGGCGAGCAATAAAATTAATGTCGGAGTCAAGTGATATTTTAACTGTGGTAACTCAGACCATTCTTATAACAAAAGGGAAAAAAAAGCACTGAACAAGCAGAAACAGAGCTGCCACTTGTACTAGTTTAGCTCTCTAACGTGTCAAAGTCATCCACGCTAACAGTCGTATAACCATAGAAAACATTTGCTACTAAAGCACGACATTGTTAAAATAGTTTGATTTAAGATTGAATGGAGAACGATTCAATGAGTGACACATAATATTTCAAAGTTGACTATAAATTAAAACTTCCACGTGGAAACAATTTTTTTTAAAATTCATATCAAGTTAAATTGTCACTACAACTTAAGGAAGAGCTATTTTTTAAACGTTCCTAATTAGGTACCCTTAAGTAATTTTTCTTTTTCTTTCTTTGGTTTTTTATGGTTCCTTCTTTTAGGAAGTTGCGTCGCATGTAGCATGTCTCCTTCTATATAGTTGCGATACAAAGGGATGAATGTGGGGGAGTTGGACACTAAAGATTGATTTTATTTTAGAGTCAACCATCAGATCTTTTTCCAGTGACTGTGATGTATAGATTTGACTGAATAGTTTCATTGTGTGAGTTATATTGTGTTTGTCCTATTTATTACTACCACAATTTCCTGTATCTTTTTACATGTGTAACACTATTTTGTAATAAGAGATAACAAACTTTCATAAGTGGAATCTTAAGGACAGCATACACGAGTCATTTTCTGGAGAGTTTCTATGATCGTTTTGTATTTGAAATTTTAAAAATAAATCAAAAACATTATATGTGAAGTATCAATTTGCCTTAAAATTGTGAGAATGAACATTAAACAAAATGAAATAGAATAAAACTTTAACTTGGGTTTGTAGACCTTGAAATTACAGCTTTCACTTTGTTTTTAAATGTACCAGTACATAGTACTAATTAATTAGTTTGAAAAAAAACAACCTTAGATTTTTTAAATTTTGTACCACAATTATTACAATTTTTTTTAGAAATATTTTATTTTATTTTATCATGCTCATTTAATAAATCAAAAATACCTCAGTAGTTCCCATTGTTCCATAAAAACAGTATATTATTTTTCTATTAGCAAGCAAGTAATGAATTAATCTATTTTCTTACACTATTCTGTGCATTCTAATTTACTCCACCAGACGTCAGAAGCCATTAATTGTCCTAGTTTAAAATCCTATTACACCTCAATTTTAAACTGTTATGAATATGTTTTGGAGGAGGAATATATTAAATTAAGACAAGATTATCCTCAAATACCTGCTCATAATTCTTACCTTACATTTGCAATGAACTGTTATTTCCACAAAGAACACCGCCATAACCTGCCTCGGTGGCGTAGTTGGCTAACGCGCTAGTCGTGTTGAGCTCGACCGCCGAGGACGGGGAGATCAAGGTTCGAAACACTCTCCCTCCACGCAAATGCGGGTTCACTTCCTCTAAATTCAACTCTCCCAATTCCTAATCCATTAGCGTAATTAGTATTTAAGCGTATAACCCGAACGAGTAGTAAGACGCGGTGCTAAATATAAATAACACCGCCATAGCTAGAAACAATCCAAAACCAAGAATTTAGAACATGGTTTGTAAATGTTTAACTGTCAGTCTGGTAGGACCTCTCCCATGGTTATTTTTATTGGATACTATCAGCGCCCCGATAAATATATCCTTTTTCAGACAAATCTTGTTCCGTACAACCGTGTTGATTCGGGCCAAGAATGGAGAATGCCTTAACGGAAATAAAAATGTGTGAATCTGAACAGTAACATTTGTCTACCACACAGAGCAAAGCTCGCCCATTATAGAAAATATTCAGGTTTAATTCCTATAATATTTAAGTGGTATTTTAATGCTACTGTACTGATATTTCTGTTAAAAGCCATAATTTGTAGAGCCATATCATCTTCGTTTATTATAACAATCTTAGTGAACATTTTGACAATGTGCTCACAAGTGACATCCAATGAGTTTGTCACACATTGGCTGTCATAAGTGGACATATAAATGGAGACTTTAAGGTCACTAACAAGAACTTCCATCTAAATATTGAGTTCAAGTTGATGCATAACAATTGTGAGGTAGCCATAGAGTGCCCCTTTATAAGTTTTTTTATAAACCATTTAAACATCAAACACGTAAAAATGAATCATCTTTGAGGAAATAAGGATGTTGGTGATAGGAATCCACCTCCTAAGAACATGTTAAATGTGTTTAAAAGTATGCTATTTTGTTGTTTAAGCTCATTCTCTGAAGCATTGCAGAGTCAAGAGCAACTTGCAAACTTTTTTTTTTGTGCATCTCAAAATTATATTTATTGGGTTTTTTTCCATGTGTTACTGCTCGTCGAGGTTGAACAGTATTGTTTTACTTTTGGATATAAAAAGAGAAGGGAGGAGGGATAAATATTCCCAAAAAAATATTATAAACCAGGGATACCTCTTCGCAAGTCACAACACGAAACCATGCTACTGTTTAATTGGCATTTTTGTAACTTACTGGAAGAACAACATTTTTTCAATAATTCTATTATTATTTTGTTTTGCTGCTGTGGGAACAAGAGAGATTATAGTACATGAAATAATAAATTTTAAAATATTAGATTCACCCTTGTATCTTCTTATAACTGTCCACCAAAATAAATAAATGTTTTTTTGCAACTTAGTCAGAAAGCCATACGAAATATTAGTTTCAAAATAAAAAACATTTTCATTTAGTATATTTTGTAAACAGCGTAAGAACACAACCGAAGACGGTTTGTAACGTAATCAACCATCTTTGTTTCAGCTGGTTTGCCATCTTAATTTTAGAAGATTACGCTGCATTTTAGAAATTCTCGTTTGATATCCATTTTTTAAGTGAAACACAGACGCTGCTACCACAAAAAAGAAACATCCAAACGGTTATTTTCACGACGTTCTTGTTTCATTAGTGTAAAAACGGTAAATAATTTAAAAAAAAAGGTTTGTTTGTGTGTATGTTTTGACCAACAAAAGTAACCAAAAATAAACATAGGTCTAGAATCAAGAAGATCATATGGTTTAGCGATTGGATGCCCAATTTTCAAAGGAAGCGGGTTGACAGTTAGTCAGGGGCGCCCAGGCGGGATGGGAAAATAATTTGAAAAGAAACTTCACAAATGGTAACCATACCCCAAACGTCTCACTGAGAGATTTTACGAGAACTAAAATTAAGTATTTTGTAGACAATTATCTCCTCTTTATATTTTGATATTATAAACGGTCTACGAAATAATTGTAATAAATTGTTTTGAGTTGACATTTTTTCAAGATAGTGGATGTAAAAGAACTTTTTAATAGTGACACTATATTATATTTTATTAACCATAAGAAACTATACGAATATTTCAAATTTCATTTTAGAATCAAAAAGTGAATGACTGTAATGCTTAGCAGCTCCAATGTAGCGCCCAGGCCCTTGAGCCGTCCCTACAGCTAGTAAAGTTATTCAAACTACTTTTGCGCAGAACTATTAATAAGTACCTATGTTATGTTCAACTGTATCTTTTGATTGATATTATCAATACCTATACAACTAAAACTACACTAATAAAATAGTTAAATGCTATTAAGTTTGGATGAAAAAAGTGTGTGTATTTTCTAAAAGGTACTTCTTTTGAATTTTGGACTTTATGACTATCAAAATGTAGTTTCAAATCTGTCTGCTTTCCCATTATAGTAAGAATAGGTTTGTGTTAAAATATGTGCTATCCTAGATTACGTTAGTTTGTAAGTCGTGTTTTGGTATCATCTGTGTGATTATAAATTATAATGAAAGTCGAATACTCAAACTAAAAAACTTTTACCATAAAAATGTATCCACAAAATATATTATTTATTGATGGGGCCTTCGAAGTTTCTCAAACCTTATAAGTAGTTTTATATTTTTTCCATAGAGTGCAGCGTCATGCTTAGAAGGATAGTATTATATTTAAGAGTATCGGTACTAGTATACAGATCTGTCAGTTCCAACGAGTTAAAATGGTCGATTCACCATGGATAGTATAAAGGAAACAAATTATAATGTCATAATCACTTTGAAAAAATATGGGAAATAACAATTTAGGAAAAACGTTCCTAGTTCACCCGGTCGATGTTCAAACCTGGGTTTATCAAGTTTAGCTCAACCCTTTGGATTTAAGTTGAATTTATTAATAATGCACCATTCAGGAAAAACCACTCGCAGCAAACCCGACCAGGATTCAAGCCCCAATCTCTCCGTCTTTATCAGCAGACCAGTCTAACACGGTGCCTTAGAGCTTAGAACATTCGGCCACTGAAGCGCGTTTTTAAATATTTAATTTCCTACCAACTTAATATATATATGACTATTAGATTTCTACTCTATCTTACTAACTATATAATTATAAAAAAATCAATGTAGAGTATAAAATTAAAACATTGGCTGAAGGAAAAGCGTAACCTTTAATTGGCCCGCATACCCCACTTTTGGAGTAAGAATGAAGTTTCTGTATTAGTATAGAAAGTAAAAAAAAATCAATTGTTTAATCGATTAGAGAATAAGGAATTTTATGTTCTTGGTGGTTTGTAGATACGTCCCTGAAATTTGGTTCGCTTTCAGTCTACCTCTTCCTGATAGGATATTTCTCCTCCTTGGACTATTGGATCCTGAGCGCCCCCTCCCCTCACAATAACAGCTCAGCATTGAGTAGCTCACCGTATTAGGCTGCTTGTTTTCTTTCTCGGCTGATATGTTCTATATTCAGTTTCTCCACTCGCCACTACGTCCCCTTGTGCTGTACAGCAGTGATTCAATTAAAAAAATATTTTACTGTTTACTGTTTTAAGGGTATTTCGAATAGTTATTTTTCACTTCGAGTCGAATTTAAATCGAGCTTGAACTGAAAAAAATCGACTTTTTTTGAGTTAGAGTAATATAAAACAATAAATATTTCAAGTTGAATTTCTGTAATAGATAAATAATAGGTACAAACATAGATGTTTTGAGTGAAATTTTTTTTGTGAAAAAATTTCAATCACTTGAATTCGGATTTTTAAATACATTTATTATAATAATTGTAGGTTTTTTAATTAGACAAAAGGAAATATTGAGTGACTATTTTCTATGAAATAATTTCTTAAAACCTAATAAAATTAACCATACTCAGAATTTTCGAGGGAAAAAAATCTTGAATTCCTAGTACTCAAATTTTTTGAGTTTTGTATAGTAAGTCTTTGAGTCGAGTTCGACCAGCAACTAAAACTGTACTCGAGTTATAATTTTCGAGTACTCGTACACCCCTAACTATTTTAAATAACTATATAGTTTTACGGACTTAATTTATCTTTGTGTTTCCAGGAGGACTTCTACAATTCAATTACATAAATAACACAAATATTCTGAAGTTGGGGTCAACTTTAAAATACATAACTTACTTAGTATCTAAACAAAAATAAAATTATCTTACTCCTAGATATTAATTAATATTTGTGACGCACTCCAATGTTGTTTTTTTTATTATTAAAGAATGTGTCCTTTATGTTTCAATATTTACGAAAAAAAAAAGCAAAATACAGAAACTTCTTCCTAAACTTGCTGCACTGTGAATACCAGAAAAACCCCTTATGGTGAGAGTGTAGGTGTCGCAAGATTAGTTCAGTATTATTGCAGATTTTATAGAAAAACTTTTTTTTTTTGACAAAATAAATAAAATACTGTTCCAGTGTAAACATAGTTTAATTTTCTTTACATGGTGATATCAACAGTTGTTGAATATCAGTCAAGAGAATCCCAGAATTTTATGACAACTTTTTTCCTTCATTCAAGAAGTTTCTCATCTAATATCAATATGCTCATGATGGATATTCAAGAACTGTTGATATCACCGTGTGAAGAAAACTAAACTCTATATCTCTGCTGCAGCTATATTCGATTTATTTTCGCAAAAAAAAAAAAAAAAAATTGCTATACAAACTGCAAAAACATATTTTTTCGCGTCCCTTACACTCCCACCTTCAGGACGTTGCCTGTCTGTGACGTCACGGCAAAAGTTAAGATAGTATGTCCCATGTTAATCTATATACTTTTTATTAGGTGAGTTTTAAATATTTAACATTGAAACAAAAACAATACCTTTTTAAATAGTTTTTAAAATAGTCCTTACTCCATGGTAATAGGAACTCGAAAGTTCATTGTAGAACTTACAAAAGCATGCCGCCTATCCGTATCTTCAGGTAGTTCTATCAGTCATCCTCATTACACCCTATCTCTTTCAGGTCCATTCTAATGTTATTCTATCACCTGCGTCTAGGTCTCCCCAATGGTCTCTTCCCATTGGTCTTGCCAGTCAATACCATGAACATGATTCTAGATTCTCACATTCGCGCTGCATATCCTGCCAACCGCGATCTATGAGACTTGATTATCTTCACAATGTCTTGTGAGAAGTATAGTGTATGTAACTCATCATTATTTAATCTCCTACAATCCCCAATGGCCTCACCTCTTTTTGAACCAAACATTTTCCTGATCACCTTGTTTTGGAGCACCCAAAATATTTTTCGTCATGTAAGGTAGGAAACCACGTTTCTCACCCATAGAGAACAACCGGTTAAATGATTGTTTTGTAGATTTTGAATTTTAGATTCCTACATTGTCAAAAATTACTTTTATTGATCCTGCATTTTTAAAAAAATCAGTGGAAGAGTTTATATCAATCTAGAAGAGAAAACAATAAAAATCAAATTTTGAAATACAAGTCAATGCCGTCCAGACTCAAATAGTAGAGTGAGTGTGTATAGTCGTAAGCGGAAGAGGGGAAGGGTTTTCATAAGGTGAATAAAAGACAACGCAGGTTTAGCTTCTCATTTACTACCTTCTCTTTGTATTTCGAACACTAGCCTTACGTCTAAGTGTGATAGTGCTTAAGAGTGCTAAGGTGCGTCAAGCTATAGTGCAACCTGCTTCACTAAACTGCTTCGAATTCACCAAGTAGATAACGTCGTTTATAGAGTCCATCTAACAACTGATTGAACCGGAAAGTTAGATAATTAATCCCACTCTAACCCAATAAACATAAATGGGTGGTTTTCTACATTCTTCATTTGACAACACTGGAATGAGGATCAGTGTAATGGTTTGTTTCATTAAAATAGTGCAGGGGAAATAGCGGGAGGATCCAATTTTAACTCAAATTAAGTTATTGCTGTCTTCTATTAGACAATCATGAGGACTTTTTAATGGACTTTGGATTATGGTTAAAATAGATATCCGTCATTATTTCACCTTCGGGGACTGGCGTTAAGAAACCATGAGAACTGGCGCCGTTGCATTTTTTGCAAAATACTATAATGTTCTAAATAATAATAATAATAATAATAATAATAATAATAATAAACATATATTTTTATAAATAATATTAATAGGCCCCTATTGAAGCAATATTATTAAATAAATATATGAATAATATTGTATTTTTATAAATTTTATTATAAAAAGCAAATATTACAATAATGTTAAACTGTTACAAAAAAACAGCTTATTTTTAGAAAAAAATATAACAAAATATTGTAATGCTTTATTTTATATTTTACTGTATCACAAAATTACTGATTACTTCTACGTTATTACTGTATTATTTTATTTTATTACAAAATTTCATTCACTCATACTTTATTGATCAACCGTTTTGCTTACATTTTTTTTTTTTGAAAAAATACTTTTCTCCCTTAAGTTTCTTCCTTCCTTCAATTTGTATTTTTGTGTAAAATAGTGACCGCGCGTCAATAACAATTACAGCAAACTAAAGCAACGTGATATAACTTTCAGACACGCGATAGAACTTGCACGACCTACGCAATGTAAATTAATAGTGGCAATGATCCAGACGTATGACATCACGACTGGTTCCGTTGCATATTCACAACATTCCTGCATGATGCTAGTTAAAACTCCTGTATCTCAGAAAATAAACATAAAAAAAAAAGTTTTATGACATCATACTACGCAGCAGGAACTAATTGAGGAATACTTGGAGAGGATTTGACCTAATTACCTTAAATTTAAAATAAAAAATACAGCTGTTGTGAAAATGCAACAGTGCCAGTCACAGAAGGTTAAGTTAAGTTAAAAAAATATTTTTGCTGGGGATCTATGTGGTTTGAGATATAAAAGTTATTGTCTTGAAAAATTTGTGCAAAGTGAGTTTTACCCTTTTACTCCTGTAGGCCTACTCTTCAAGTTTTAGTATAGCTTAATTATTTTTCAATTTTGTAGTATTTTTTAAAATATGTTCAAACTGTTTTATTGGCCTCAATTCCATTATTTTCTAAAGTACAATACAGAAAACCACACCATGATATGATGTGTGGTTCAAGCTATATTACCTATTTAAGCTAGGTGTTACAGGTCTACATGGAGAGATATGGACTCCAGTCAGTATTACCACTATTACCCACTACCTGCTTTAGTGGCTGTGTGGTCTAAGGCGCCACACTCGCAATACAGTAGACTGCCGATGATAGAGGTGTCGAGGTTTGAATCCCAGTCGAGTGTACTAAGAGTGGCTTTTTCTAAATGGTTTTCCACTCTCCCTCCCCGCAAATGCGGGTAAACTTCCTCTAAATTTAACCTTCTTTATCGCTAACTCTTTAGCGTAATTAGTACTTAAGCGTATCCCGGTGCTAAAAAAATTTACCTACTACCTTAGCTGGGTGCTATCCATGTATTGATACTGCCTCTTAAGGGCACCGCCTGCAGGGAAATATCTTCACATTATTATCAGAATGTCAGCTTTGAAGCTGTAAACTCACCGATATCAATGTCGATGGCATATCCCAGAGTTACTTCTTTCTCTCTCTCTCTCTCTCTCTCTAAAATATCCTGTCTAAATTAATGTTTTTTAAAAATAAAAAAGTTGTATTTTTTTAACACACAATCTGATATCTATTTTTTATTCAATTACAAATTACGATCATTACAGTTAATTCAAGCACTTCTGTCCGTGGTAAGTACAGGTTTTCTACGCGGTTAATACCATACCCACGTAGCTTCGTTGGACAAACAAGCGCTTGAATGGTTAAAAAAAAAAAA